>SNQN01005413.1:0-44639 GCA_008642245.1 Bassia scoparia | reverse complement strand
TGTGAATATGGGGTGAGCTCAATCCTTGAATGATATTTCTTTTCAGTCATTTGATTTCAAGTTGTCGTGAACTCATGTCGCATCAGTAAACTCTTGTTTCTTGTTTTTTACAGGTGAAAATGGTGTCAACCAAATATATCATGAAATGCGACGATGATACGTTTGTAAGAGTAGATGCWGTGATCGAGCAAGCACACCGAGTTAATAGTCAGAAAAGTGTTTATGCCGGAAAAATGAATTACTATCATATGCCCCTACGTAGTGGCAAATGGGCAGTAACATATGAGGTACTTAATTTGAGCGAAACTTTGTCATATGAACTTGTACTTCCACTACTATGTATCCTGATAAGTTCTTCTCTAATGATTTAGGAATGGCCTGGCGAAATCTATCCACCGTATGCTGCCGGACCTGGTTATATAGTGTCTTCAGACATTACCCGTTTTATTGTCACAGAGTTTCATACGTAGTAGAACGTATRAGAGTGACCCTCACAGAGTTTAGAATGTATTTTTTTGTGTGAACATATTAGTGTAAATTTTCATTGTAACACTAATTGGAAATATATATATTTAAATATAGCAGGTTTATATATATATAAATATAGCATGTTATATAAATTTGCAATATTTTTTTTTTTTAAAAAAATACACAAAAGCTGGGGTTTTTAGCTTCACAAAAGCTGGGGTTTTTAACTAAAAACCCCAGCTTTTGTGAAGTCAAAAGCTGCAAGCTCAAAAGCTGGGGTTAAAAACCCCAYCTTTTGACCCCTAAATAACCCCAGCTTTTGATGATTTTTCTACTAGTGTTTTTTTCTTGAGCTTTAATGTATTATACACGTATGTATACATGTTTTACTAGCGGATTCGGGTAGTCATATTAACGAGAAACTTTAAAACATCATTAATGATTTAGCAGCCAACTCAATCACTAATTAATCAGCATTGCATAACAAATCTAGAATGCTCTTAAACTTTCAATTATTTGTTTGCAACATCAACAGCCATCATTATTCATTAACAAATATGACATGACATTGTTTATATCCATCAAACCTCAATAATCAACCTTCAAATTCGATGCTCATCATTCAAATAAACAATCACCTTTAACAGACAAAGAGATCATGTTTAATGACGAATTAACAAGAATATAAACAGTGAAATTCTATCACCATAACAACATATTTCACTAAATTATTAAAAAAGAACAACATTAAATAATAGAGTAATCTATATTAAAACTATCATTAAATAATATTATATATATATATATAATATATTATATATATATATATAATATATAATATATATTATATATATATATACACTATATATATATATATATATATATATAAATATATATATATATAGGGTCAGGATCCAGTAAAACACATGTATATGAAAACGTGAAAACCAAAATAGTGGGACATTTTACATTTTAAGGGGTATATACAAGGATAAAGGGGTACACAGTACTTCAGTACTATTGATGAACAGTACACGTGTACCCTTTAAACCTTCATGTACCCCTGATTGAAATACAAGTATACATAGATTAAATCGTGTCCGTCCATCTCCAAATCCTACGGTCAAGATTAAAAGTTTTTAGTTTTCACCTAAGGTTTGTGTTTTCACATGATCCTATTCCTATATATATACTGAGATTTTTGGCACGCTATTCGTGCATGTCAAACTAACATATTTGTAAACATCCATTAGTTATGTTCGGTTACAATGTTAGTACTAAATTTAAATTATAAGTTGTTAACGTAATACATCTTTAATCAATGTTGTGTTTGTAGTTTTTGTTTGTAAACAAATTTTCAAATATATTATTAAAAGTGAGATGTATAAAACAGAGGAAAACTTGTGCCTAAATAAAGTGGAAAAAAATTTGTGTATAGTTTGGATAAATAGGGCTGTGCAGAAATTTCCGATTCCGATTTTCCGATACGATATACGGTTTTTTTTTCGAAAATACAAACTTCCGATCCGGTTTTTTTAAATTCGGATTTTAAAAAACCGGATCGGATATCCGATTTTTAAATTCGGAAACCGAATCGGATCCGGAATGTCGAAATTCAAAATCGGATATCCGAATTATATATAAAATTGGGCTTTTAAATTCGGAAATCGGATCGGATATCCGATTTTTAAATTCGGAAAATCGGATATTGAGCCAAAATGATTGGATTTTTAAATTGGCATTAAAGTCATACAAAATAAAGCTCCAAATTGGATTCGAATATCCGCTTTTCCTATCCGATTTTTTCGGATATTCGGAAATTCGGATCGGAATCGGAATTATTAAAATACATTTCCGAAAATTCGGATATCCGAAAATTCGTATCAGAATTTTTCCGGTATCCGATTTTGAACAGCCCTATGGATAAAGTAGAAAAGTTTGATTAATATAATAGAGAGTACGATACTAAATGATAAACAACCTATAGTTAGGTTAAAATATTAAGTATTTGTAAAATTCGTGTTAATTTTTTTCGTTTTTCCTCTATTGATTAAGTTACATTGTCCAACAAAATTTTTCTCTATTTTTCATGCACTCATTTCTAACATGTCTAGTATAAAATAATAATTCAACTTCATTGAACATTTAATTGAAATTTCAATTTTTTATTTCATCTTCAATATATATGGCAAGAATTAGAAAATTACATTAAATATGACAATGAGCCTTTAATTTTAATTTTATTTTTATTTTTATAAAAGGAGCATTCAATTTCATTAAGGGTATAATTTTATTTTTGAAGGGGGACACCATCTTCCTCCCCCCTTCACTTATATAATAGAGATAGTGTTTTGTGCACGCAATGCGTGCATGCGTGTAATTTATAATATATGATTAAATATTTAAATATTTATTGTTATTAGTATCATATATAGAATGACATTTAAAAAAATAAATTATGTTGAAAGTACCATAGCTAAAGAATATTTTAACACTTCATCGAAAATTGAATAACTTGTTGAAAAGTTAAGACATTTTTTCTTCAATTCCAAGATTTATAGCACGTTTATATAAAAAAAAAACATGAGGACCATAACTTTTTGATTGCTAAAAAAATACAATAGTATAAAAAATGAACATAATCAATTATATATTAACGAATGAAATGAAAAAATTAGGATTGAAACTGAAACCACTCTTTAAAATTTGTTGAAAATTTAAATGGAATGGTAYATGGAGGGGTGTAGAGTTGTYTATGTAAAGAAATRYTAACATTGTACGAAGTGAATATAATTTATGAAGTTGTTATTTTAAAAAACTACACTGTAATGTAGATATGTACTTGAATAATCATCATACATTGAGATTAATATACTTCATACATCATGTACATTCACACTAAAAAGAGAGACTTTTACTTACATAAAAAAAAAGAAAATTGTGTATTTGAGTGTTTTAGTTGATGGGGGAGAGAACCATGTCTTATATGTAGGGGTGTGTGCAAATTATTAATTTAGGAGTCTTTAAAATTAATGTCCAAATTCTTTAAAATTATATGATTAHTGTTCAAATTCGTTATAAGTTATTTAATTAATAATGTCTAGATTCATTTCATTTTGATTGATTGATATATAYTTGGAAATTATTTAAATTTTGCATATTTTAGAAAAAATTAATGTTAATTATCATTGATAAAAAGCAATTAATTTTGGTTGATTGAGAAATTGATGGCTCATTTGTTCAATTTTTTTTATATAGATTTATATTTATTTTGACTTAGAGTTATGTGATTTTTTTTTAAAAAACTATATGTAATTAGTAAGGGTATGAATGTAATTTAATAGGGGGGACACCATTGCTCCCCCCTTCCCTTATATTATAGAGATATATATATATATATATATATAGAAATTCAATTAACAATACAAAGCTCAGGCTCAAAACTCAACTCAATTTGCAGTTCAAAATATTCATAAAATTTTCATAAAGTTATACACTAGAGACCACAATAATATTTGCATTTATAACTTTATAATGAAATCATATCTTTCATAGAAAAAGTACATATGTATTTTTCTTTTAATTTTCTTTACTTCATTTGCATGATTTTGRTTTACTTAGTATGAGCTTGCACACCATCCACAAATCCATTGGATTTCATTTCCCAAAATAACCCTTAATTATTTRAATTCTTAAGCAGGCTAATTAATAATTCAACTTAAGCAAGCAATTATCAATCCCCAAAGTAAGATTATTAATATTCAACGTTTGTTGAAGCTACTGAACATCTCATACAGAACAAAACCTTATGGCATTGTCTTATCTGGGATAGAAAGTTGGGTTAGGACACTTTACTAAGCACATGATCTTTGATGCCTAATTGCCAATGAACAATATTCATGAACAATATTCATGTCTTACTTTTATCTAATTTGTTGAATAATAAATTGTTGAACAAAATATTTTGGCTAAACGATAAAATATTGGGAGATGACAACAAAAAATTAAGAGTCATCAAATTGCTGAACAAAATATCAACTCAAATTGGGGCCAAATTTGCATGATTAAACCAATGAATTTAAACTGAGAAACAAACTTAATTCAAGGTTGAATTAATTACCTTAGGGAGTGTGAATTACAACTCCCAAACACCCTWAAATCAAGTCAGGAAATCAGAAAAAATCTGTAGCTTTCACGAACACGAACTAAATCTCACTTGTTGGTGTGAGATTTCGGCCAAGAACAGGCCCCAACAGTAGAAACAAATAATGGACTCCGAATTCGTGCCAAAATACACCCAAAAAATCAGATTTTCGAGCTAATTCGAGCTGACAATATCCCAATTCTGATTTTTTACACAAAATAAACTTTAGAATAAACCCTAAATTAAGTGACAAAAAATAAAAAAAGAGATGAAATTAAACTTACCAGCTATAAACCGAAGCCCTAACAAAATTGGGGAGACAAATCCGAAACCCTAACAAGATTGGGGAAATATAAGAAACCAGAGGAGGGAGCTCGTGAGTGGCGGCGCAAAGGGGGACCGTTGTGAGTGGCGACGCAGAAGGGAGAAAAAACGAAAGGGAGAAAGCAACGAAAGGGAGAAAGCAATGAGGGTAGTGGAGGCGGCAAATGGTGGTGGCAATGACGGAGAACGGCGGTGGAAGTGACGGCGAAGTGAGTGTCAGTGGCGGCTGGCCGGAGGGAGTGGCAGTGGCGGTTGGCCGCAGGTGAAAGTGAGGGATGAGCGTTTGAGATGAGTGAGGGCTGAGTGTTTGAGAGTGAGGGAGTTCGAAGAGAGAGAATGTGAGTTTGAAGAGTGAGGATACGGTCTCAGCGAATTGAGGCATTTGAAAAACTAAAAAAAACTTTAGCGATATTTGAAAAAAAAAAATAAATAAAATGATCAGTCGGTCGTTAACACTTTAACACCAAGGGAGGGAACCCAATTATCCACTCCGCCAAAGTTTTGAGTTTAGCGACCTTAGCGACTGTGTTCGGTCGCTAAAGGTCGCTAATACCGACCAATTCATAATCGGTCGCTAATTCGGTCGCCCGAGCGTGTTTTTCTTGTTGTGTCAGCAATACCTTGTTTATGAAGACACATGGCTTTGGCATTCTAATCGAGAATTTTTAGATCTGTTGATGTGTATTCACTCTTTTTCTTCTCTGTGCCATATGAGTATGCTGCAACCTTCTTTGGACCATTACTAATTATCATCCAGCACTCATAGTCAGTGCCAACAATAAAGTTCTTCATGTAGATCTAACACCATTGATAGTTGGTTCCGTCGAATTTGGGCAACCTTCATCCTCCGTTTCCGTTTGTCATTTCTTGAGTACTTATCTTTATCTTCCTTCTCTAGGTGTTACCCTTTCAATACTTTAGGCTCTGATACCAATTGAAAGTACAGATTATACTCAAAGGGGAGGAGYYGTGAATTAAGTATTGTATAACTGTTGTAAATTTTTCGATTATCCGAGACCAGTTAAGAACCAGTTCTTAAGTAGCGGAAAGTAGATGCAAGAAGTAAACAACACCAGAATTTAATGAGGTTCGACTTCTAATAAGTCTACGTCCTCCACTCAGTCACTCTTTTATTAAAAACCTCTGAATAACAAAAGAATACACATAATCTGAATATGCACCTATGCACAACAGATCCCAAACTTCCACCTATGGAAGTTTAACCCAATGACTAACTATGGTGATTCAAATGAACTTGATCCCTGACAAAGTTCCCTAGCAAATTGAACTCACAATTGGCTCAATCGACACCAATTTGTCTCTCAATTTCAGAATAGCCTCAATGCTTAGAATGAGAGTAAATTAAACCTAAGTGTAGTATCGGATTAATGCTAGGTTCAACTTCGAGAGAGAGAGAGCTTTTGCAATTTTGATTACTCGAAAAGGCTCGTGCAAAAGTGTTAGGGTTTGTATGCTTGTTTGTCCTCTTAAGTAAGCCTTTGGTAAGTATATTGTATGAGATCATGAGGATATATTTTCCTTGGAAATAAAATAAATATTTCACGAAAAATATATCCACTGATTTTATTTGCAACGAAATAAAATCTGTTATGAACTCAACAATATACTTTCCATACTTAAAAGAACTTTCTTGCACAATAACCCTACCATCAGTTTATTTTCAAAATCAATTTTACGCGGAAATAATCTTTCCAAAAATACGGATGTTATGAAGTAAACTTGAGAGGACTGGTCTTGAACTATTCCCAAGTTGTTCCAGTCAACTCAATTCACTTGAAGTTGTATATCATAAGCAACCAAGATTACTTATTATAGCCAACTAGTTCAACTCTCTAATATTGACCTTTATAATGCATTAAACAATCCAAATACTACTTACATTGCAACTAAGAACTACAATTATGTCTATTGAAACCTTGGTCTTCATGCAATCTTCGAGACTTAGCTTCATGAGCTTCGTCTTTACAAACTTTGAACTTGTGACTTTTACCTYCACATGCAAACAGAACTTGCATATACATTTTAGTTCAAAGTGGTTTGTCATCAATCAAAACTCAGGTAGGAACTCAACAACTAGGAAACCTAATCATGAAGTCGTCAATGCCAAAGTGATATTTAGACCCCTCAATCCATGAATTATATTCCCAAAATTGTGGCTTCTGAAACCACTTGAGACTTCGAATTGGCRAACCAAGGATTAATTGGTGAGAGACTATAAAAATTAGGTCACCCAAGGGATTCGAGAGTTGATTTGAGTAGCTTGCTTAATGAATTTTAACATAGTCTAGCTAAGGTGAAGAAGTGATTCAAACTTGAGCTTGATTGTGGATGATTGAATGACTTGGGAGACGAATTCAATCGACTTCCTAAGCTAAGGTTGAAAACCCTTGTATTGTGGAATGAGTGCAATCAGTGATTGGCATTGATTATATAATGGTTAGGGCACCTAGTGATCCTAGGTGCTTTGTTAATTGATTTTTTTCGAATTAAATCCCTAGTTCTCAAGTAGTTTCTAGCTAAACCCTAATTCAGAAAACCTTGTTCATTCCCAAATCAATTGAGTTCTACGCTTGGACAAACTAGCCTCCTAGCGGATACGACCCTTACTTACCACTAGGCTTGTGTAGTGATTTGTTGAGGCTTTTACAAATTGTATTTGTGTTGTTACTCCCTCTCGGCTTATTCAACGATCCATTTTGGGAGGTGGTCACTGGTCCAACTGGTCGATTTAAAAATCAATTTTTTTTCTCAACTAGTGTGCATCCCGGAAGTTCAGAAGAACCTCCCCTTGAACCTATTGGTTCTAGTCTAATCGACTYGTTAGTAAGGTGATTCGAAATATTTTACCTTCGTCAACTAAATGATCGGTTTTAGCCCYATCGGTCGGTTGAAACTCCCTTGCCAAATTTATTCAACGCACATTCGGTCGGTTAAAACAAGTTGACCTCCTAACCTGTCGATTCAACTTCAACCGGTAGGTTAGGAGATTTAAAACAATTATACTTCCGCGAACTAACCGGTTGGTTCAACTTCAAGCGACCAATTCCACCGACTCATAACCGACTGGTTTACCTGAGTCGCCCTATTCAAATCGAATGCTCAATTTCCTACTCTTGAGAATTCGGGAGGATCAACTGAACCTCCTTTCGAACCGGACGGTTTAACCTCAACTGGTCGGTATGTATTCTTGTGCGCTTTTACTTCCGTTGTACTTGCACAGTTAGTAAAATCTCTCCAATCTCCCACACTATCTCACCAAATCAACAACTATACACTATTCCTATGCTACTAAACAACACTATAAAGTAATAAATTACGAGTTGCCTCCCGCAAAGTGCTTGTTTAACGTCACGAGCTTGACGAATTACCTCATGACAGTCTCAAGATGATGCATCATTGAGAGCAATTCGTCCAAACCGATTATGCTCAATCATATTTAGCATCGAAGTCCTGAGTTCAAAATTTGATGCCTAAACTTCAGGCAACGCAAAACCTAGCAGAATCTCATTCTAGCCTGGTTAAGAGTAATCTCTGAGAGTCCATTCTGGTGCCGCTATCTCTTCAGAGTCAGAATGAGTTAGTTCCTTTGTTATTAAATGGACCTCCTTTTCTTCCCTAATAGGTTCGAACAAAGGATTCAAAAAATATTGCGATAGAGAGGGTTTTGAAAAGTTTAGTTTCCTAGAGAAGTTCTTTCTCCTATGATACGTTCGCTCCATCTCAGGATGGTATGGAATCAAATCCCCAAACGTAGAGTTCCTGCACAAAAAACAAAAAGAACTACAACGATCGTAAGTACTATCTCAAAGAACATCGAATTGTTCTTCAAGACGGAAAAGAAAGGAAAAATAATTCAAGCTCAAAGGATTAGTATTAAAGCAATGTCGCTTCCCCGGCAACGGTGCCCAAATTTGACATGCTTATCGCGTACCTATCCAAAATAACCTATTATGACTAACTAATGTAGCTACTGGTAAAAGGTTTGAATCCACGAAGAAGCTGTCGTTTACTATTAATCAATTATATACAAGCACCTGAACTCAAAAAGACCATTGATTGTTTGATGTCCAAACTAATAAAAGCATTAATTAATATGAATTAACTGTAACAAAAGAAGTCTAGGGGTATGGTTTCACTATAGCGATATAATAGAATTAATGAAGTATCAACAATTTACAATAAAGCACAATTGAATAAGATCAAAGTTCTCTCGAATGAAATAAACGATATAAATACTTCGAACTATATCTTTCAACCTAGGATAGTCTCGTTCTACCTATTGACGTAGATCCGGTGCTAAGACTGAATTGCTAGATCTAGAGACCCGTGACTTATCTAATTAAGCAATTATGTCGGYCCTTACGAAATTGATTAACATGAAGAACAATCAAATAGGAATTCGATAAATTACTAAATTATAAATTGAATAAAACCACAAAGCATGCTTATTAATTGCCATAAAACCCCAATCACACTAGAAAGGGAACTACTCACACATATTGCAATGAATTAAAAAAATAGTAATTAGGGAAAACATGATTGAAAGAAGTAACAAATTGATATCAATAATAAAAGAGATTAAAGATTCAATAAATACCTAAATGCCAAAGAATTGAAGAACAAATGATGAAGTTTTTGAAGTGTAAACTTGTATCAAAAACTAAAAATTAGGGTTTATAAAGAGAGAATACGTAAATCAAAACTAAACTAAATTATGATGTAATAAATTGTCATTACAAAATAAGATTTCTCCCTTTAAATACTCCCTAAAATAAGATAGAAAAGCTCCTTCAATTTGATATCCCCTATTAAAACCGAGCCAAAAATATAGAGAAAGTTTCGGCCATAGCAGGTTGAACCGGCCGATTAGTGTCGAATCTCATTTTTTCTTCTTTGTCACTTCTTGCTTTGTTCATAACCTAAGTCGCTACTCCTTCGCAACTCCCTAGCGTCTTAAATGAGTCCAAAATATATCCAAAACAATGAGCAAAACTTGAATCACATTCAAACACTCAACAAACAACATTGGTATCAAAAAGGCCCTTAAGAAGTTAAAAAAATCATGTAAATCAACAAAGAGAATGATGGAGAAAACAATATATATAGCAAATCAACACATCACACGGATGACAACTCCAAAGAGTAATTTTACTATTGTGGAAAATTATTAATGATAATGCATATTAATACATTGTTATTAAGTTCTTATTTTGCTTGATACGTATTGTAACACAATCATGTTAAAAACAGTTTGATGGTTATATGATATTTGATATGCACAAAATCAGACATCTAGTGTAGTTATTGGCTTATTGGTAGTGAATTATAGTTTTTAGTTGATAAGAACAATATTTTAAAGTAACATTTCAAATACATAGTAATTTTTCTTACTATGAAAAATCAAAAGAAATGTTAAATGATGTTAATTGTGAAATATGTATGAATTGCCAGAATTATATGCCTGTCAAGTTTTTAAATTTTGAAGTAATTAATAATGGTTGATGTCTTTTTTAGTAAGGGTAATTAAGTGGGTAATTTTAGGTCGACACTACCAAAATCTTTCCTGTTCCATTATATAATAGAGATATAAAATTATCAAATTTTAATATTACGTGCATCTATATAATGCAAAAAATCCTACGAGTATCTCTATAATATAAGGGAAGGGGGGAGCAATGGTGTCCCCCTATGAAGTTACATTCATACCCTTACTAATTACATATAGTATTTTATTTTTAAATAATCACACAACTCTAAGTCAAAATAAATATAAATTTATATAAAAAWATTTAAACAAATGAGCCATCAATTTCACCATCAACCAAAATTAATTMCATTTTATCAATGTTAATGAAKATTATTTTTTCCTAAAATATGCAAAATTAAAATCATTTCCAATTATATATCAATCAATCAAAATAGAATGAATCTAGACATTATCAATTAAATAACTTATAACGAATTTGAACATACATTAATCATATAATTTTAAAGAATTTGGACATTAAATTATGGAGTAGATTTTATAATGAATTTGGACACTAATTATAACAAGACTCTTAAATTAATAATTTGCACACACCATATATATAAGACTTGGTTCTCTCCCCCATCAACTAAAACACTTTAATACACAWTTTTCTTTCTATTATGTAAGCAAAAAAATCTCTCTTTTTAGTATGAATGTACATGATGTATATGAAGTATATTAATCGTAATGTATGATGGTTATTCATGTACATATATATATTATAGTATAGTTTTTTTAAAATAACAACTTCATAAATTATATTCACTTCATACAATGTTACTATTTCTTTACATATGACAACTCTACACCCCTCCATCTACCATTCCATTTAAATTTTCAACAAATTTTAAAGAGTGGTTTCAGTTTCAATCCTAACTTTTTCATTTCGTTAATATATAATTGATTTTGTTGATTTTTTATTTTTTATTTTTTACTATTGTAGCTTTTTTTAGCAATCAAAAAGTCATTGATGAAATTAATATAAACGTGGCTATAAATCTTGCAAGAAAAAATTAAAATATTCATTAGCGATGGCACTTTCAACATTATTTCTTTTTTAAATGGCATTCGATATATGATACTAATAACAATAAATCTTTTAATGTTTAATRATATATTATAAATTACATGCATGCACGCACGCATCGCGTGCACAAAACACTAGTATATATATAAAGAGAGGGGGAGCTATAGTATATTAGTATGCCACACCTTGGTCCCATGCTACTATGCTAGAGAATACAATTTTATGATTTTCTTCCCCATAGAATTTCGAGTATAAGGATTTTCCCTTTTTATTTATTTATTTATTTATTTTATTATTATTGTGATTGTTATTCTCAGTATGATTTTTATTATCACTATTACAGTGTCAATTAACGATTTAACGTATGATTGGTTTGCTGCTTGGCTGTCGGCATAAAACATTTGGATTATTATAAATAGGCACAAAGAAAAGGCTTGCTCACAAATCAAAACATCATACATTCAAACCAAAAATCTAAATTCGTTTGCTGAAATTGAGAAAACATGAAAATCTTCGTCTTTGTTATTCTCTCACTCATCTTGGTAAGAATAATCTTCCTCATTTTTCATAATGTTTATGAAGTGTATTAGTATATATCTTCAGCTATCTTGGTATCTCTTGCTCCACTTCCATCTTATTTGCTACTCCATTCGGTTTCTATAAGTTCTTCCAATTTCCCTTTCGGAAGTTTTTAAATTAGTTGTTCCATCAACCTTTTTAAATTATATTACCCGTCAAACCAAATATTTTATATTTTTTCTTTTTTGGACAAGAAAGCCATAAAAGGCCAAGTAAAATAAAAAGTTACTCTTATATATCCTTACTTTTTTAATAATCACACGAGTAGTATTTGATAGTAAAACATATAAGTTCTCTTTGTGATAGAAAACGAATGGAGTATATATATCTATGCGCCAACAACTTTATCTGATGCAATAACCATGCATACATAACAGGACTTTCTAAGACGATCTTAATGACTCAGATCTTCTAAGTATAACAATATGGTACAAGTATATATCCTAATTTATTGTACAGTGATAATATAATTTTTATTTTTATTTTACTATATACATTATTACATATAATTGAGGTCAAATAGCTTTAAACTGTGTACAATGCTAAACTTTAGGCTTTAATCTCGTCAACTAAATTTTGTTCAAGTGAATTGAACTTATTTTTACTGAAACCTCAATAAAACTTTTAAAAATTGAACTTATTTTTACTGAACTGAACTTATTACTATTGAATTGAATTTATTTTTGCTGAACTGAATTTATTTTTATCGAAACTTATTGAAATAAGTTGACGAAAAAAGGGAATTAATTGTGTTTTACACTTGGTTGAAGATATATGGAAAATTCTTTAATGGTCTTTATTTTAAAAGACCACCGAAGTCAATGAAAGTCAATTTTTTAAAAATTATTTGTTTATTTTTTAGTCATATCCATAAAATTTTAAGGTTATAACCTAATAAACTCAAAAAATTTGAACTTCATACAAATTCTAGATTTGAGGAAAATATAATGAGTAATTCACTTTTTTTTTATTTGAAAGAAATTAAAAGTAACATAAAAAATATTATTANTTTTAGAATAAAAAAATTACTTTGACGGTACAGATTTGTGTACAAGTGGAATTAGTTATTGATTATTTCAATCAATAGTAATACTCTGTACTTCCTTTGTTATTATATATGTGTAATTTTGTCTATATTTACAATATTTTTCATTCCTAAATATAAGTTTTAAATTATTCATACAATTTTCTTTTTGGACAATATGTTTTTTCTGATCTCTTTATTTCTTTTTAAAAAAACTCGAGTCATCATTGAAGCGTGAGTGTGAAAACATAATAAAAATGATCCTGATAACTCCGAATTAAAACAAAAGGAGTCTATAAAGGACTACTTATCTTTTGATGYTAATCTATATGACAATACTAATTAATACCAAGTTTCTTTCATCTTATGAACCTATTTAGATAATTTTAAAGTTGTCTGTTMATGTTATATGTAATACATTATGTGATCGGTGCTTTATACGGGCCAGTCAACTTCAGCTTATTATAGAGAATATATTATATTTATGGATTTCAACCATTAGCTTAAGCTTGTGATCAGTGCTTTATATATATGTGCTTTATTTTCAAATCAGTTTATTTTAATTCATCAGTTTAGTTCAGTTCAGTTTCTAACCTAATTTCATTCTCTCATAAACAGCTCATTTCACTTCCGTTCATTTCAGTTGTTTTTAATTAGAGTAAACGGATTCTAAGTGTACATGAACACCAGTATCTCATTGAATCTAATATGGGGCCGGCTACATAGGAGTTTTTTAAAGTGTTTCTAAAAATTTGTGTATGAATTGTTCGTGTAATTTTAAATTATTTCTTAAATATTTTAAATTGTTTGTGCTAAAAGTTTAAAATCCCCCAAAGTTAATTTTTTATTTATCGTTGGTTTTCTATATAGATGTTCAATTCTGTAGATCGGTTTTTAAAGTCAAAGGGAGAAAAAACTAAAGACAAATTCGAAAATAAGATGAGAAAAATAATGAAAAATACATGTATAACAATGTTTGGTTATTACCATAAATATTTGTGGTCATGTCTAAATATTTCATGAAAGGGTTAAAATTAATTTGACTTTTATAATTACGACCACCAAAGAAACATCCCATTTAAACGTCATGTACAATAAAATTTTTATGCACCAGATACATCTAAGAGTTTCCGATACTGATCAACGAGAAGTTATTTATGTGCAGCAGGCTGCTAACCCAATAAATGGAAGAATTATGAATTTGAACCCTAAAGATTATTGGGGACATATGATGAAGAGCCAAGACATACCTGAAGCTATCAAAGATTTCATAAAGGAACGGTCACATGAAAGCCAGGAGACGAAAAAGGCAATCAAAGATTTCGTCAAAGACTTTGAACCGATTCCTAATGCATCTGTTAATCATGATGGAAAGATTGCATCGAAGAAGAAGCTAGGAGTTGCTGATGACTTTGAGCCCATTCGAAGCATATGGATTTACGATGAAGATATTCCATCGAAGAAGAAGTTAGGAGTTGCTGATGACTTTGAGCCCATTCAAAACATATGGATTTACGATAACTAATTTAGGTTTGATGCTTCTTATGTTTGTTGTTTCTCCTTTGAATATACTACGTATCGATGAGTACTGTATGTATACACTATGCAGTATCCATGTCCTTTTAATTTCCTTCAATAATAATCAGGCACTCATGTAGTGCTTTTGTTTGTGTAAGATGTCTGTGTTTGTCCTGTACTAGCCAAGACAAGCTTTTAATGAATAGCACCAAAACATCAATTCAAGTGTAAGATCTCAGAAAATACTTCGGGTGCCTACAAAGTGTTGTGATTAATAATGATAGCATATTACAACTTGTATGATTAATAATAGTTTGTTTGAGCGTGTCTATTAWTAGTAGGTAAATTACCTAACGTGCCATTCCTTCTGCTTTCTTTTCCGCCTTTTGAAGGTATGAGTACGTTACATCCCTCTAGTGTCAGGGTGTACGGTAGAGATCGAGGAAGTATTAGAGTTTGGTTTGGATAAATATGGTAATATTGTATCTTTGTAAGATTTTTCGAGTTTAGGAGTTTTAAGCTATTTAAGTTTCTCGATATATTGTATATATATATATATATGTGTGTTATTATTCAATACGAATCTTAAGTCGTTTTCTCCACAATTTCTCTAAGTTTATCATGGTATCACAACCTCTCTAAATTAGAGATTTTTTTTTTCGATCCTGTTCTTGCTATTAATTCCCATCCACAACAGTGAGATTAAGGCTTCAATTTTTATTAAAAAAAATTGGGAAATTCCCAATGGTAATGATGAGTTTTGGCGAAATCCCAATGGTAGTGATGTGTTTTTTTTTAATCCCAATGCTAGTTATCAGTTTTAATTTTTATTCCCAACCGTGATTATAAGGGAAATTTTCTATTAAGTAGGTGTTAAGTAGGGATTGATCCGATCATTTTTTTCGAATTCTGACCTCAAATTTGATTATAAAGGATAAAAGTAACCTCGAAAACGTTAAATGAGGTATTTTTCGAACTTATATTGAAGCTTGAAATTAAAGCAACCCCGTATGTAGGTCGAGATTGATCTGGTCAATTTTTTTGAATTTCAACCTCAAATTCGACCATAAGGGACAAAAGTGGCCCCGAAAARCTTAAATAAGGTAGTTTTGAACAAAATTTCACCATATAGCCCCCTACTTTACAGAAAATCCACCATATAATCACGGCTGGGAATGAAAATAAAAACACATCATTCCCGGATTAAAAAAAACATGTCATTACCACTGAGATTCTGCCAAAACTCATCATTACCATTGGGAATTTCCCAAAAATATTTCACAATATTATTCTTCACGATTTTAGATCGTGTTGGTTCTTTTTCATTCAAGGGTTAGGGTGCTGAATTAATCACGCAATATCAACATCCTATTCCTGTTTGTTCTGAAATAATCATTATCATATTCTTGTTGGTTCTGCGTTTATCATCATCCTATTCTTGATTAATTTGTTGTGCTCTGTTTTCCCGTCGTATCGGCTGGTGTAGTGCGCTTGTTTCTTTTGGGAGGTGTTGAGTGATCGGTGCGCCAGATTGTTCTTGTTGTTGTGTTCAATCTTGGGCAGTCTAGTTTGCCGTGTGATGTGCTGGTGATTAGTCTGCTTTCTACTGCGTTTTGTGTTTCCTCGTGGTGTTGGTCTCGTTGTGCAGTCGCTAGTCTGCTTGGTGCGTGTGTTTTTTACTGCATTGTGTGCTTTCTTTTGTTTTGTATGTTATGCGTTGTGTACTGTATTTTGTGTGCGTTGTGTTGTGTTTTGTGTGATGGCTGGTACGCTTGCTCCTCCTCTTTCTAAGTATGAGCCTTTCACTAATTATTATCTTCATCCGAGTAAAGGTTCTCAATTGGTGATCTGTCCGGTGTTGCTTACTATTCACAATTATGAAGAGTGGTCGAGATCTATTAGCAACAATCTTCGGTCCAAGAGCAAGCTTGGGTTTGTTGATGGATCTATTGTTCAACCCGATCCCTAGCATGCCGATTTTTGCCAGTGGGGTATTGTTAATTCTACTATTGTTTCTTGGATTTATAATAMTCTTGATGTTTCTATTCGTTCTGCTGTTATTATTCTTGATGATGCTAAGACTTTATTGGATGATTTGCGTGATTGTTATTCTCTTGGTAACGGTCCTCGTATTTTTGAATAGAAACATGATATTGCTGATTGTAAGCAAAGAGGTCATTCTGTTGCAGTTTATTATGGTGCATTGAATAAATTGCAGAATTTATTGTCTACTTATATGAAGTTGCCTATTTTGTACTTGTTTCGCTACGAAAGAATATGCTAAGTTGCGTGAGAATSAGTTGTTGCATCAGTTTTGTCTTGGTTTGGTTGAAAAGAAGTTTGGTTATGTGGTGTCTACTTTTTTAACGAGTGATCCTTTGCCTTCTATGAATGCTGCTTATGCTAAAGTTGTTGSTGATGAGCGTAAGCYATCTATGTCTAWGGCTCATGAGACTTGTGCTTCTACGACTGTTGGTTTTAATGCAAACGATACGACTTTCCATTCGCACTTCCGAACGGCTTGAGTGTACTTATTGTAAACGGTCTGGTCATGATAAGGACCACTGTTATCAGCTTCATGGCTTCCTCAGTGGAGGCCGTGGTGGGCGTGGAGGTAGTGGTGGTCAATCATCTAGTCGGGGCAAGGGTGAGTTTGTTGGTGGTGCAGGTAGCTATCGTGGTACTAATGAGCCTGTTTTGGATTATGATCATGGGAGCATTCCTATGCTCTCTGATGCTCAGTGGAAAGAACTCATGTCTGTTATAAAAGGATTTCAAGTCTGGCTCTTCGTCAGATGGCAATAAACTTGGTACGTATAATTCCACTGATTGGCTTCTTGACACTGGAGCTTCAAATCATATGTATGGTAATGTCGATTTTTCACTGATTTATATGACATCTCACCACCTATTGGTATGCCTAATGGGAAGAGCACGACGGCCACGAAGGAAGGACGAGTTATTTTGTCTAATAATTTAACTCTTGATAATGTTTTATATGTTCTTGCTCTTAACTGCAACTTGTTATGTGTGTCTCAATTAATAGAAAAACAATGGTATTTTATTATGTTCACTGACAAGCTATGTGTTATTTAGGGCCACAGTTTAAGGAACCTGATTGCAGCGGGGTTCCAATGTGATGGGGTTTATATTTTTCGTCAAGTTCGTGCTCGAAATCTACAGGCGAACAAAGTGGTTAATTCTGATGCAAGTTTTTTATGACATAGGCATCTCAGGCATTCGTCAATACAAGTTGTGCACTCTCTTCTGGGTGTTTCTAGTAGTTGTAGTACTCATAGTAGTAACTCAGTTTGTTCTATTAATTGTGACATTTTTTATAGGGAAGCAGCCTCGAAATTCTTTTCCATTAAGTATGAATAAAGCATTTGAAATTTTTGATTTAATTCATTGTGATATTTGGGGACTGAATAAGGTTATTTCTAGTTGTGATGCTCGTTATTTCCTAACCATTGTTGATGATTTTCTGTTGCTACCTAGGTGTTTTTGATGGTTGGTAAATATCAGGCTACTCAGTTGGTTTGTGAGTTTGGTGCTATGGTCAAGACTCAATTTGGCAAGAAAGTAAAGGTGGTTAGTTCGAATCAACCATGGCAAAAAATTTTTGTGTTTGGGGTCTTTCTTTGCCCAGAAGGGCATTCTGCATCAAACAACATGTGTTGACACGGCTCAAAAGAATGGACGAGTTGAGCATAAGCATCGTCACATTTTAAATGTGGCTCGTGCTCTTCGGTTTCAGGCCAAGTTGCCAAAGTAATTTTTGGGTGAGTGTGTTATAATTGTTGTCCATCTTATGCATCGCACTCCTACTCCGGTACGGAATGGTAAGACTCCATATGAACTCTTATTTGGACAATTACCTTCCTATGATAGTTTGCGTGTTTTTGGTTGCCTTGCTTATGCTTCGAATCATCTTTGTGTTAAGGATATGTTTGAATCTCGAAGTTGAAAGTGCATATTCTTTAGTTATCCTTATGGCAAGAAAGMGTGGTGTCTATATGATCTAGGTACTCACGATTTTTTTGTTAGTCGCGATGAACAATTTTTTGTTAGGGTGGTGTCTATATGATCTAGGATAAATTTCCGTATCTAGATTCTCTTCCTGATGCGAGACGAATGGGGGGAACAATATTTTGCAAACCCATCGCCCTGGGATGACGATGAGGCGAGTGCCTACATGATTGGTGTCTCGGGGGGCTGCACCAGAACGTATTGCAGGTACCCCGCGGGAGCTCCAGCCCAACTGCAGCCACGCTGTAGAGCAGCATGTCCCATGTCCCCRAGTAGCATCTGCAGGCTGTTAGCAAGCCTGCCCCACGTCTTCCCCCTMTCCGTTGCCGCAGGAGTTTGCCTAGTCACCGTAGGTGGCTGCCTCGCTGGAAAACCCGCCAACCTCGTCGGAAATTGGTAAGGTGCGTGCAACTAGCCCTACTGTTCATGACTTGAATTCGAGTGTTGTTCTTGAACAAGTATTTGATAGTTCGAATGTTTCTTTGGGCACTGAAATTTTTAGGGGGAGTTCGACGGAAAATTTGGGCCGAGGTCGTCGTTAAAGGCGATCTTGTTGAGTTCCTACCTTGAGTTTTGAATGATGACAAACCACATTAACCTAAAATATGTATGCAAGTTTCTATTTGCATGTGCAGGTACAAAGTTACAAGTTCAATGAATGTAAAGACAAAGCTCATGAAGCCAAGTCTTGAAGATTGCATGAAGACCAAGGATACAAGTGACATAGTTTTAGGTCTTAGATACAATGTAAGTAGTATTTGGATTGTTTAATGCACTATAGAGGCTAAAGTTAGAGAGATGAGCTAGGTTACTTATTATATACAACATCAAGTAAACTAAGATTATTGGAATAGTTTGGGAACAGTTCCAAACTAGTCCTCTCAAGTTTACTTCTTAACATTCGTATTTTTGGAATGTTTGTTTTCGCGTAAAAATGATTTTGAAATTAAACGGATGGTAGGTTTGTTGTGCAAGCAAGTTCTTTTAAGTATGGTAAGTGTATTGTATGAGCTCATACTGATTTTATTTGCTAGCAAATATAATCAGTGGATATATTTTCCGTCGGATAATTATATTATTTTCAAGGAAAATATATCCTCATGATTCCATGCAATATACGTACCAAAGGCATACTCTAGAGAATGAACAAACACACAAACCCTAACACATTTTCACGGACCTTTTTGTCAAATCATATTGCAAAAATTCTCTCTCTAAATTTAACCTAGCATTAATTCAATACTACACTAAAGTTTAATTTACTCTCATTCTAAGCATTAAGGCTATTTGTAAATTGAGAGACAAAGAGTTGTCATTTGAGGAAATCGAGAGTTTAGTTTGCTAGGGATTAAGTTCTTTTGAATCACCATAGTTGGTGATTCAGTCGAACTTCCATAGGTGGAAGTTGGGGCATCTTTTGTGCAAAGATGCATAATTAGATCGAGTGTATTCTCTTGTTATTCTAAGTTGATTAATAAAAGAGTGAGTGAGTGGAGTACGCAGACTTATTAAAAGTCGAACCTCGTTAAATCATTATGTTATTTATTTCTCGTATTTATTATTCCGCTACATAAGGACTGGTTCACAACTGGTCTCAATTAACCGAAAAAATTTACAACACTTATTTAATACTCAATTCACCCTCCCTCTTGAGTTTAACTTTCACTTTCAGACTTGCTTCATGGCTTCGAAACTATGTCACACATACTATTATTGCTGAAAATAACAACCCTTCTACATTCGCTATCGCCCTTACTCAATCACATTCCTCCGGTAAACCTTTTCCTATAGCTTGTTATGTTGAATATAATTGATTTTCTAACAAACACAGGTTCTTTCAAGAGACGATCCCTAAGGGAAAGAAACCGTCTTCCTTCAAAGAGGCGGTGTAGGATGTAAGATGGCGTAAAGCTATGCAAGATGAGGTTGATGCTCTAGAACGGAATGAGACCTGGTCCGTTGTTGATCTTCCTCCCGGTAAGTGGTTGGGTGTATAAAGTCAATTACATCGATAAATCCAAAGTGGAACGTCTCAAGGCTCGTTTGGTTGTTCATGGCAACCATCCTGTGGAAGGTGTTGATTATAATGAGACGTTCGCTCTAGTTGCAAAGATGACTACGGTACGTGTCTTATTAGGTATTACTGTGTCTTTAAATTTGGAGTTACATCAGATGCATGTTCATAATGCGTTTCTTCATGGTGGTTTGGATGAAGAAGTGTACATGRAGTTTCCTCCAAGGTACGGTACTCCAACACGTGGCAAAGTTTACAGGTTGGAGAAATCTTTATATTGCTTGAAACAAGCCCCAAGGCAATGGTTTGCGAAACATTCCAGTGCTCTACGAGGTTTAGGGTTTACGAACTCATATGTTGATTACCCTTTATTTAGCTATGTACATGGAAGTGTGTCTTTGCATGTTCTTGTGTATGTCAATGATTTGATTATTGCAGGCTCTTCACATGATGCTATTGTTCGTTTTAAAGCCTATTTSAGCAAATGCTTGTATATAAAGGATTTGGGTTTGCTTAAGTATTTCTCAGGCATTGAGGTTCCTGGGAGTCCCGAGGGCATTTTCCTTTCTCAACGAAAGTATGCTCTAGATATTTTGACTGAGGTAGGAATGTTGGGTAGTAAACCCATTGATACTCCGATGGAGCAGAATCATCTCCTTGCTCATGCTTTTGGTGAGCCGTACGCTCATCCGGAACAATATCGTCGTTTGGTTGGTCATTTGATATACTTGTCGGTCACTAGACCGAAGTTGAGTTATTCAGTACATGTTTTGGAACATTTTTTGAGTGTACCACAGGTTTCTCATTGGGATGCGACCATTTGTATCTCACTGTCTMAGGGGTAGTCCGGGTTAAGGTATTTTGTTGCGTCCTACGACGACTTTACAATTGACGGCGTTTTGTCATAGTGATTGGGCAGCATGCCGCTTGAGTCYCCGTTCTTTGTCAGGTTGTTTTGTTTTCTTAGGTCATTCCCCTATTTCGTGGAAGACTATGAAACAGCCTACTGTAGCCACATCCTCGTCTAAAGCCGAGTACAGGTCCATGGCTCTCACTTCTCGTGATTTGAAATGGTTGAAAATGTTGTTGTCTTTTCTTGGTGTTAAGCATTCCACGCCTATGCAATTGTTTTGTGATAATTAATCTGCTTTGCATATCGCTAACAATTTGGTGTTTCATGAACATACGAAGCATATAGAGGTAGACGGTCATTTTGTTCGTGATGAGTTGATTAACGGTAATATTTCTACCTTGTATGCTTCGACAGGTCGGCAGTTGGCTGACATTCTCTCTTAGGCTCTTGGACGACAACAGTTTGGTTTTCTCTTACACAAGTTGGGCATTCGTGATTTGCATGCTCCACCATGAGGGGGAGTATTAGAGTTTGGTTCGGATAAATACGTTAATATTGTATCTTTGGAAGATTTTTTCAGTTGAGGAGATCTAGGCTATTTAGGTTTCTTGATATATTGTGTATATATATGTGTTATTATTCAATACGAAGCTTATGCCGTTTTCTCCACAATTTCTCTAAATTTATCACGAAGTGAAGTACTCCATGGAATCGGGCTTCGAGCGAGTGACCAACTTCCTTTGCTTTCGGTCCAGCCATTAAGGGTTCAAGTCCTACTCCCACAGGCTTGATGAGTGAGATGTGTAGATGTAGCTGTAGAATCTAAAATATAAAGAGAAGAAATAGATATTACTCGACAAAACGTAATATTGATTGCATTCAATAACGGAGTACAAAGCAAATATATATAAGAAAATTAATGATAACAAACTCCCTAAATAAGTAAGTAAATGCACGTTCAATCTCCCAACATCCATGACGTGGATAAGGATTAAATTATTATTATTAGCATTATTTTATTATTATTATTATTATTATTATTATTATTATTATTATTATTATTATTATTATTATTATTATTATTATTGTCGGATAAAATCATATTATATTCAGTTTATATCCATAGATATAGATAATATTAAATAGGATATTTTAATGTTAGTTAGTTAGTATAATATTAGGTTGTTAGATATCGGTTAGAGTTACTTGGATTTATTGTTAGAATAATCGGATTTGTTAGGATATATTTATTGTAGTTTGTTAGGATATATCTAGTTTGTTAAAGATATGATTTGTTAAGATATTTTCAAATTGATAAGATATTTATTTGTTAGGATATAATTAATTAGATGGATATATATATCATAGATATGTTTCTAATTAGGTTGTCGTTTTGTATTATAAATATGCATGGAATTTATCAATAAAATCTAGTTTTGGTTTTGCCAAAAAATAATATTCTTCTTTGTTAATTCAAAGGAAAACCTTGTGAGTTCTATGGTTGGTCWAGGAATTCATTTGATTAGCTACTTAGATGATTGTTCCTTTTATGAGTTGGTTTTTCTTTAGGAGTTAAGATCAATTAATTCCTATGCTTGGTCTTTGTGTTTGAAGTTATATTTTTCGTTCGTTTTATCCCCATTCCTTGMGAAATATCAATATGTTCGTGTATTACACGTGAAATTCAAGGGATTTGCGAGCAACTAGCTTATGAATCAACATCAAATTGGTGTTAAGAGCCAACTATTCTTTGGGGTGGTCYTTTTTCTTTTATGGTTATTCGATCAACTTTGAAGATTTTCTTTTTCGCAATTTTTCAAATTTTTTTACAACTTTCAAGCATTCGTTCTCACTCGTTTCTTAGGATTTTTAGGTGATTCTTTTTTTGAAATTTGATATTTTTTTGGTGTACTRGGTGTCTGTAAAAATTTGAGAAAATTTGAAGATCATTTGCTATCTAGTTGAGATTATGTTTTATAAAGTGGTTAGATTCTAAACAGTTTTGAGCAATCTTAGGTAAAAATTATACTGCTATTCATCGGCTTTGAATTAGCACACAAAATTTAGGCCGAGTGCTAATCAGATATAGCAGAATGTATGTGAAAATTTTTAGCATAAAAGGTATTGTTTTGGGTCTGATTTTGGGTTCGACATTCATCAGAATTTTTTTCGATATTTCTGGACTAGTTAGTTCTATTTTTTCCTTTAGGGTACTAAAATCATAGAGAGTGCTATACAAAATCTTGCTAAGGCTAGAACTTAAACAAACAAATTGATAAATATGAACAATCTATTYATGCTCAATTAGATGCATTGATGGATCTAACTCGACAACAAGTAGAAGATTTAGATATCTATGTTAATTAAGAAGATCATGTGTTATTCATATGAGGAATGTTACTTTATGCTGATGGGGATGACCAAGAGAAAAAGGAGAAGCTATTTTGTACTATAGCCTAAGATTAGAGTAAGGGTTGTACAGTGGTCATAGATGGTGGCTCGTGCACCAATGTTACTTCACAAACAATGGTAGATAAATTAAGTCTTCCCACAAGGATACATCACTAGTACAAAAAAGGTCAAAAGCTGCGCCTCAAAAGCTGCGGTTTTTACAATAACCGCYGCTTTTAACCCATACTAGAGCAAAAAAAAAATTGGAAAAATCACAAAAGCTGCGGTTTTGTTAAAAACCGCAGCATTTGGGTCTTAATATTAAACCAAAAACACGCGCGTGATGATCCATATGGCCTGCTCACTATCTCGGCCCAATATCAGGCATTCAGGCCTTTATAAACCTAAAGCCCTAAACTCTACTCTCTCTCCTCCTCATTTCTTCCGCCTCTCTTTCTCCCTCTTCTCCTACTCCCTCTTCTCTCTTAAGCTCTCTGTCCCGTTGCTTTCTCCCTCTACTGCTCGATCTCTTTCTCCCTCTTCTCCTTCTCCCTCTTCTCTCTTTTACTTCACCTCTCGTTGCTTTTCGTGTTTTATCCAAAATTTTCGACTGCTTT
Organism: Bassia scoparia; assembly: GCA_008642245.1. Classification (NCBI taxonomy): domain Eukaryota; kingdom Viridiplantae; phylum Streptophyta; class Magnoliopsida; order Caryophyllales; family Amaranthaceae; genus Bassia; species Bassia scoparia. The sequence goes on along the minus strand of SNQN01005413.1, from coordinate 20,100 downwards.
TCGTGTTTTTATCCAAAATTTTCGACTGCTTTAAGTTTTTTTTCAAAAAAATTGTGTTTTTAACCAAAATTTCTGTGTTCGTTTTAATTCTAGGTTTTTTCGAGTTTTTTTCAAAATTTATAATTACAAGATCTGGATTGTTTTGTCGATTTTCAAATTTTTTTAAATTCTGGTATTTTTGGGATTTCGAATCTCGTTGCTGCTCGTTTATTGATGCATCTTCGCTCTTTCCTCAACCGCCGTCGCTGCATGTCATCAATCTCGTCGTTGCCTCGATCTAGGGTTTTGGTAAGTTATTGTTTTTTATTTTCTTAATTTCGGTTTTTCGATTTTTTTGACGATTTCTTAATTTTGTTTTTTCGATTWTTTTTATTTCTTGATTCTTCATCTGGATGTGCTCGTCGCTGTTGCATCTCTTCGTTGCTCTCTCCCATTGGCGAAGAAAACCCTCTTTCTCCTATGTTGCAGCGAGATCTAGGGTTTTGGTAAGTTTTTTTTGGTTTCATAATTTCTTTATATTTTTTGATTAATTTTCAATTTTTCTTGTTTCTCACGATTCTTATGTTGTTTCGTTTCTAGATTTCAAGTAGGATTTTGATTTCGTTTCGTTTCTGGGTTTTGATTTCGTTTCGTTTCTTGATTTCTGTTTCATAGTCTTTATATTTCGTGTTTGCTTCTCATCAATCTGTTTTGTGATTTTAATTTTTCTAATTTTTTTATCTATTTTTATTGCAAAATCAGGTTATTTAACAAATTTATAATTTCGTTTCTGGATTTTTAAACGAAAATTTAGTTTCGTTTCTGGTTTTTAAACGAAAATTAAGTTTTGTTTCTGGATTTTAAACAAAAATTAAGTTTCGTTCTCTATTTTTGACGAATTTAAATATATATTTTAACGAATTTCTGGATTTCAAGTATGAATTTCTGGATTTCTTGATTTCAAGTTATGATTTTCTGTATTTTTGGATATTTTCTGGTCTCAAGTTATGAAGAATTTTATATATATATTTTAACAAAAATTTAGTTTCGTTTTTTAATCAGAATCTGCATTTGTTTGCTTCGGAATTTATACGGACTAGACTTAGTTATATATGTCTGAATTTTTTCTTTGCTCTGGAATTTACAAGTTCAATTGTTTTTTATTTGTTGCAGGTAGCATGTTTGGTTGAACAATAAACATTGGAAGATGACTACCCTCAAGACAAAATTTATATTTTTTGGACAATATTACTGGATTTTTGGACAAGCCATGGACATCATAAAATAACAATAACAAAAACAATACAAATATTGATTTTGGACATCATAATAATGATAATATGATTTGGACATCATAATTAATTTTAATATTGATTTTGGACATCATAATAATTTTATATTTGTTTTGACAATCATAATTAATGTTAATATTGCATCAATACAGTTATATTGAAATATATACAAATATTGAAAACAAAAAAAAATATCTAAAATGTTGCGTTTTGGGTAAAACTCGCAGTTTTCAAACAACTCAAAAGCTGCGGTTTTTACTCAAAACCGCAGCATTTAAGACCACAAATGCTGCGGTTTTTGGTAAAAACCGCAGCTTTTGAGTTAGTCAAAAGCTGCGGTTTTTACCATAAACCGCATCATATGTGGTGTTAAATGCTGCGGTTTTTTAACCGCAGCTTTTGATTCAAATTAACAAAAGCTGCGCCCTCCAAAAGCTGCGGTTCAAAACRGCAGCTTTTGGGCTATATTTGACCGCAGCTTTTGATGGTTTTTGTACTAGTGCATCCAAGTTCGTACAAATTGAAATCGGTGGACGATTCTACTAGTCTCAAGGTTAAAAAKAAGCTTTGGTATGTTTTTCTTTAGGTCCGTACAAGGATGAACTTTGGTGTGATATCTTTCTTATGAATGATTGTCATCTATTACGTGGAAGACTATGACTATTTCTCGAAAGGTAACTCATGACAGTGCGGCAAATACCTACGTTGTTGTGCATGATGGATAAAAAAACTACTATTTGCACCCTACTACAAGCAAGCCACGTCTAACAAACGACATAAGATAAGATGAAGGTAATTTCTCCCTTAATTCCAACGAAACTAAACAAGAAAACAATGTTCCATCTCCTCATATTGATGTCCAAGAATAAGCTATAACATGTGTTGATAAAAAAGTGCCCCAAAATATAGATAAGGTTGAAACTTTGGCTTCTACAAGTCATCTATCTTTGAGTTTTGAGGCGCTTGATGAGCTTGTACAAGGAGAATCGATCGTCCTTAATAGTTGCCGCAGGAAGAATAGGTTAGTACAATCATCACTACAGTTAAAACTGAAATAGAAGAATTTACTACAAACCAATATTCTATTCCTTTCGATAATGATGACATTTCACCACCCATAAAAGCTAACAATTCTTTTTCCTATCCATCTATTGAAAATAACGTTCATGAGAATTAGAAGAATTACCACTGATTTTAGCCACAGAACATGACATAGCACAAAAGGTGTACCTACGAATTGACCCTTATCAAGTTTGAATCTTTGAAAGACGGAAAAAACTTTTCAAGATCAAGGAAGAGAGTTTTTTGACTTATATTTGGATACCAACATTTTAAAGATACAAATCGTGCATTGATATTGTTGATGAAGCACATGTTTAAGAATCTACTATTCTATGCCACGCTACTATGGATTTTTGCATATGGATGGTGATGGGTGCCGGCTAGGGTCGTTGGGTGAAAACCGAACCGGACACTCTCAAATATAATTTATAATCCGATACCACTAACTATACACAAGTATAGTAGTAAGGGGTCGATCCACTGGGAAGGAAACAAAAAGTGACTAAATCTGAACTAAACTAGATTGCCAAGTAAACATACTTTGAAAAAGGGAAATTGAATTAAGACTAGCTAATGCAAACTCTTGATTTAAGCTTTGGGAAAACAAATACTCTAAAACACCTAGGAGATACTAGTGTCACCTTCTATAGTTAAGGATAATGCCAATCAATGTGTGTGTTCTACTCCATCAAAAAGGGTGATTGCAATCATGGTTTTGAAATTTGATTAATATCATTTCCCAAGTCAATTAACCCTCTCAATCCAAGTTCAAACCCAAGTCCCCTCAAGATCTTACTAGAATTGAACAATCAAGAATCAAACCAATGCCCAAGTCAATCCTCACAAATTCTTGAAAAGGGTTGAATCAAGCACCTCTCACCCCACAAACAATGGGTGGCCAAATACAAAGCAATAAGATTTGAGAAATCACAATTCTAGGCAAATATGGTGATTGGAGAGAACAAATTATATCATCTTGGCATGGAAATGATTATAGAAGGGACTTCTAGCTCTCCTAAGCTATTACACTACTCACAAAACATGTTTAGAACTTGAATAGAAAGAAAAATAACGGAAAACCATGAATAAGAAGCCATTAAAGCAAGGAATTGTAACAACAAAAAGGGTTTCAAAGAAACTACTCCATACTACTCCAAATCAATCAAAACAACATTCAAAACCTTCACAAACACAAGGGGAAACAATCTAGTAGCAAAAGAACTCAAAATCAAAAGTATTAACAATACCCACAAAAAGTTGCATAAACGAAAATTAAGCATAACTAATAGCAAACAACAATATAACTGAAATCTAAGTAAAGAAATGGAATTACCTCGAAATTTTAGGTCAAAAGCATATAAGAATTGTAAGATTTAAGCAAGAAATGAAGATTCTAGGGCAAATTGAAGAACTTAAAGCTACTCTCTAATGGTGATTGAAGGAAGAAGAAGAAGATGAAAAAGAAATATGAAATTTACTCTCTAATTCTAGCTAATTATTAGTTGTCCCTACTTACTTTTCTCTTAGTTTCTCTCTCGTAAAACTATACATACAAAGCCCAAAATAAAAGCTTATATAATTACAAGTTTGCCATTACTAATTTACACATGTGCTTCAAAACTTCCTCCAAGTCAAGACACCAAGCRAATAGTCAACGTCCAGGAGGTGCCACGTAGGCGCGTGTGAGAGAGGACGCGCGTGCAGACGCACGTGTGGAGCAGAAGAGGCGCAGACGTGCCTAAAATGCCTCTGGAAAGGCTGCAAGCGCAGACAGATGGGGCGTGTGCAGAGGCACATGCGGATGCGCGTGCGAACCTAGGATGCGCGTACGCACCTAAAATGGTTCTGGAAGTGAAGGGAGACTTTGCAGGCGCGGGCATGATGCGCGGACAGAGGCGTGTGTGACCTTGGGACGCGCGTGCGAACGCGCGTGCAAAACCAAGGAGGAGCATGCGCGCCTAGAACCCCTCTGGAAATGAGGGTGCTCCTGCAGGCGCGTGCAGGCACACTTGGGCAACGGCTCGACGCGCGTGCAAAAATTAGGCTAAACTGCTCAACTTTGAACGACCATAACTTCTTGCTCGGTGATCGGATTGCAGCTTGTAATATACCGTTGGAAATCTCTCGGAGACAAATTTCCAATAAAAAAAGTCTCACCTGAAAATTCAAAGTATAAAAAAGATATGGCTTGAAGAAGATGTTAGAGCAAACATTTAAGTGCCTTAAGACACAACCAAAGCAACCACAAGCAAACAAACAAGTTGGAAAGCTTAAAACCAACATGTGCACATCTAGGCAACTTGCAAAATACTCACAAACCTAGAAATTGAGTTTACAAAGATAGAAAAGGAAAGAAAAATAAAGAAAAACCAATAAAAACCACTAAAAACCAACAAAGCTTTGCAAAACTAAACAAAGTGGAAATCTAACCAAAAGGTTAGTAAAATGATACTAAAAAAACACATAATGGCCAAAATAAGGATGAAAGAAGTGCCTAAATGTGACCATATGTGGCACTTATCAACTCCCCCCAACTAGGACCTTTTCACGTCCTCGAATAAAGTAAAGCAAAGCAAAAGAAAAAGAAAGAATAATACTATACACTAACTCACTTTCGTAGGAATCACGGTCACTTTTAGCAACTAGTGACWAGCCCTTTAAACCCTCAAATTMCTAAGAAGGACGAGGAAGGTCTCGTGAGGCTTTCCAAAGAGAAGACCCACAACTCCATAAATAAGAAGGAAACAAGGCAAAGGTTTTCAAAAACACAAAGAACATAAGAGGAAGAACAAAAACAAAAATAAAGACAAAGACAAAGAAACAAAAGTGTGATTTGGATTGGATTCCTTGGACTTAAGGGATGCTAATATGGAGAAAGGATGTCCCCCCAACTAGAAATCAAACAAGAGTCAAATAGATATCACAAATTGTGTGCAACTTTCAAAGKTTGCAATAAATCAAGTCATTCTACTCTCTTCCTCTCTCCAATGCGACTCTGCTTGGCCTCAAGTAGACCACGCTTGGTGACAACACATAGCTCAAAGTAAGAGCTCAAAGAAAGAAAAGCATAGAGAGATTTCAAGAGTGAGGTTTTAGCATATTGCACTAGACATCAAAATTAAGAATTGTGACTCCCTCAAGCTTTGTGACTAAACTCTCAAGGTCAAAGGATTTCGAGTTGTAATGTATTGGCTAAGGATGGGTGAGGATAATGTATTGGCTTGTGGTGGTGTAGACACCTTGAAATGTGTCTCCCAAATGAGTAATCCGTGATGAAACATACCGCGTCTCGCGTTTGTTTCGACTCAGAAAAGATGCTTTAAACTCACGAACAGTTGGAAATACGTGAGGTCGTACTCGGAACTATTGAGCAAAGGTCACATACAAGGCAAACATATTTTCTTTCGGTTTTCTCGATAAACTCAAAGGTTTTTCAAACAAGTTACACTGGCGATTCTCATGCTTTTTGATTTTCATCATGTCCGTCACATTTTTCTGAATCGCCAGTATTTTTAAATTATTTTTCTGATTTTTCTCTATGATTTTCTATGAATTTTGCAATGTTTAAATACGCAGAATACGTAGAAAATACATGAAATAATTAGAAATTACTCGGAAATACGTGGAACCTTCTAGAACATTCTAGAACTCCTTGCTTGGAGAGCAAGGTGTGTCTAGGTGCGTCGAATCAAGGGAAATAACGAATAAAATCGGAGGAAATAAAATATTTCGGGTTTTTTGGAAAATATATACGAAATCATTGAGCGTATATACGCAGATGTGGAGCGTATATACGCTCCATATGCTGCGTATATACGCTCAAACCAAGCCATACGAAGTTGCCAAAACTTATGGAAAGTGAAGCAGCGTATATACGCTACAGAGGGAGCATATATAACACAGGAAAGCAGCGTATATACGCTCTCTGTAGCGTATTATACGCAGGGTTTCCTTGCTCGTTTTGCCTCGTGCCTATAAATACTTGCTTGCCTTGCTCAGTCCGGGACGGCTTCAGAACACGCACAATTCTCGAGACACATTATACTTTCTCTCTCTCAAAAACACTCAAAACACATTCGTTTTCAATTCAAAGCATCGATTCTGTTCGAATCAACAAGCGAAATAAGGGTATAAATCTGAGATTACTCACAAAAACCTATTTCTCACTCTTTTTTAATTCTTTTGTCTCTCTTTATTTGATTAATCATTGTTATGAGTTTAATTCAATTAAAACATGTAGAAACTCACTTTTTAATCGTTCGTGTAAATATGTAGGATTTCTTAATGTTTTCAAAGTTTCCATGGCTTTTGGTTTTCATTTATTATACTATTATTATTGTCAATACTAACGCGTTTGTTTGTCTCAATTAGCAATTCAATCGAGGACGATTCCTTTGAGTTTTATTCTAACAATTTGATTGTTTTGCAGTGCAAGGTGAGAAGGGCACACATACATATTATCATGCTTACTACCTTTGTTTTCATGTCTTGTTATATATCTTCTATCACACTTGTATATATTGTTTAAAACAAGACCCGGAATTTAATCGCTTGTCACATTAAAGTAGATAATCATGAACGACGGTTTATAGGCACTTATTAATATTGACTAACAATCAAGTGATCGCCTTGTCATTATAGAAGTCATTGTTTGTACATAATAGCAACTCACCTAATAATATTAGATTAGTGCGCTTTCAAGATCAATTCAATAGGCTCTGAATTCAATTGTTATGATTTATGGAACTACAATGAGACCGAGTAGAGGCGGCTAATGCGGGTGAATTGGGTTACAGATCTGATTCGTACCATGTCCGAACCACACTTTGGTTACTGGACTATTTGTGGGGCCACTAGTTTGGCACCAATGTTTCGGGCGTCCGTGAATATACCTATATAGGCGGTGGCGATCCCTCATTCGACAACACACCCAACGCATTCACATGGGGATTCCATGGCTCAACTCCATGACACTGAAGCTGAGGTCACGCCCCCCTAAGGCGGGGCGAAGCCTACATTTTTTGGCGACTTCACTGGGGATAATCACCATTTGGTGAGTGGACAGACTTGAAAGTCTCGTAGTTCATATTCATAATTAATTGAATTTTGTTTTGTGACCTTCGAATAGGGCCATGTCCTAGGCACCTTGGTCTCAATATGGGCATGTTCTATGCTCGAGATCACCTTAGGGGGATTTTATCTTGGTTGCATGTTGGTTAATTGATCACATGGCTAAGGTAAGTCTATCCCGCCATGCCCGCGTATGCACGTGTTACGAGATGCGTGCATATAAGGGGTATCTCGGCCATACATCACCAATGTTGTGGTGGTGAAATTGGACCCAGCTCTACTCTTAGCATGGTACACTATCAGACTTAACCAAGCCGACCTATAGTTCACTTAGATCTGACTTAAGTGAATAAATTGGATTTGTGTTTCAATCAATGTGCTTGTTAACTTGTGACTCTTCATTCAGTCCAAATTCTTAACCACACAACTAAGCCCAGTCCTTAATCTATGGTTCAAGACATGAAGTTTGACAATCCATTAGCCCATTTCAAAATCACTTTCAAACTCCATTCGACCTAGAATCTGACTTAGGTTCGATTCCAATCCAAGAGCTTTAAATCTGACTTAGATTCGACCTTTTGACCTTAAACTTGAATTAGGTTCAGTTCAATTTCAATTCAACCTTAAATCTGAATTAGGTTCAATTCATTTCAACCCAAAGGCCTTAAATCTGAATTAGGTTCACTCCAACTTCAATCTAAGAATCTTAAAACTGAACTAGGTTCGATCATAGACTCAACCCTAGGCCCATTCAATTTCAGGTGGCTCGTAGGTCTAAGAGGTCCTTAATTCTGAAAAGGCCCATCTTAGTTTGAATCTTTCTCGATTCTAGCGCCTTAAATCAGATTTAGGTCTAGCCCATTCAAGTCTACTTTGAGTTCAGTTCCTTAAGTCCAGAACTCAAGACTGAGTTAGGTTTGTTTCTTAAGAGTTTTCAAGTAGACCAATCTTTTGTTTCTAGGTTCTAAGTGTAATTTGTTGATTTCAGCAAGATAGCAAAGACTCGCAACTTGTCTCTGGGGCCTTAGAAGAGTAACGAAGCCAACACGCGCTCCCACTGTTCAACCAAGACACTTCCATGGCAAACATGAACAGCAGCTTAACGCTATTCTAGAAAAGCTCGAGTCTGTGAATTCTCGCCTTGATAGCCCAAGAAAAGAGCATTGGGGAGCTGAAAGAAAAGAGACCCAAGAAAAACCTCTGCGAGTCTGAAGGGGAGGAAGAAGACGATGCTGAGACACCATCCCTCCTCCGAAGACGAGACGGAAAAAGGGTGGAACCTAGAAGAGTTGGTCAAGAGAATGTCGAAAATTCAGTTCAAGGGCCTCGTGTTGCTGATTATGAGATTAAGGGCCAGCTTCCTAAGAAGTTTGTCATCACTGATTTGCCCAAGTTCAAGGGAACTGAAGACCCAGAGGACCACCCGCACTTTCAATATCTCAATGGTCCCTTAAAGGAATGAGCAAAGAGCTATTCACTTCGGTGTTCCCTATTACTTTGGACACCATCCATCCAGGTGGTTCAAGACTCTGAATCAAGCAAGCTCGATGATTGGGAATATATCAAACACGAATTCTAAAGCAGTAAACGGTACAATTCCCAGCTTCCTGTCGGTCTCTCCGTGAACTAGAGGCCACCAAGCAAGGTGAGAGAGAAATTTCTCTACTTTCCTAATAGGTGGAGGGGAAGCCGCTCAAATGACCAATCGACGAGAAGGAAGATCAAGTCGCATGGTCATAAGAACCTTCAGCCCAAGTATCGAGAGCACTCAGTTTCAACCCATTGATCTATTTACTGGGCTCTACAAGGTTGGCCTCCTAAGTTGAGGAGATGTTCAAGCCCAGAAGTCTAAGGGTAACGGTGGGGGTTTAACAAGAAAGGTGGCTCCTCTTTTCCAACTGATCAAGTCAGCCACATTACTAATGACAACTCTTCTATACCATCCCGGCTCTTTCAACAACAGGCCTCGAGGACCACAAGGACATTTCTCCAATTGGTATGACTTATGAGCAGGCCTTTGATAGACTAACTGCAAAAGGTGCACTTGTCTCCTATTGGATCCCACTCCAGACCTTCAGATGATAAGAAATCTAGGAATTGGAATCCAATGCCTATTGTAAGTTCCCAAGGAAGGGTCACACCACTGGAATGCATTCGTTTGAAGCACAGGATTCAAGACATGGTTGAAGATGTCGCCTCCCAGTTCTCCAGGGTCGAAGGATAAATCAACATCCAAACCAACCACTTGCTAAACCATGAGTCACCGAAGGCGTGGGTTAATGATCCATGCGGCCTTCTCTTTAGATTGAGTCATCTGATCCTAGTCTAGCATTATATTCTTTCAATTCACTGTCTTTTGAGTCTAGTGTGTCTTTGAAATAAGCCATGTATGTTTCAAGTTCTTTCATCAATAAATGTTCATTTGTTTTGGCAATATATTTCTAATTCTTAATAAAGTCTCAACATCATTGGCGCACAATTTGGTTTACTCTAAATGCTGATTCCAATTATTTAATTTGAACAATGCCCCAGAGAGGCCTTCTTTCCAGCTCCACAAAAATGACCTCACTTCCTTCCTATTTTGTCAATCAAATCAAAAACCCTTGCAACCCTTGAGCCCAAACCTATCATTTAGCTATCTTTCTTTCATCACCCACATCTACTAACCCTTGGACAAACGGGCGTAGGAAAAAGACACGTGCAAAAGAAAGAAAAGAAAAAAGTAACATGGGCAAAAAAGAAAAAAAAAGGGGAGAGCAAAATCAAAGTTCAATACAAAAGTCTTCAAAATGAAATCAATGTCAAAATCCAACAAAGCCCCAGATCAAATAAAAAGCAAGAGTCCTAAAAAGCACACTCGGCGACCGTGGGTCACTTCATAATCATCAAGCCTTTTCAACCCTCAAACCGCAGTCTCATATTACATACCAACAAAAGCCCTCTCACACGAGGCATTGTTCAAATCATCATCAGAACTAACGGTGGTCTGATTCCGTAAGGATACGTAGGAAGCCTCTTTCGAGGTTCGACGCATTAACATTAACATTTGAGGCCTTTTGAGTGCTGACTTGCTAAGAATTCGATTATGGTTTTGCCATTTGAAGCTGACATATAGACTCATGTTTAACCAACATCATTGGCCAACCTCGTGTATCTAGCGCACATCTTTGACCCTAGTCACAAATTTGACCCTTTTTTTTTTGAACCATAGCCTATTCTTGGTCACCTTCAAGGACTCATTGACCTCAATCCCAAAGAAGTAAGCACCTGACCTTTGGGTCAGTACATCTTGTTGGGGAACTCATCCATACAATCTATCCACTTCCGTAAACCACGTTGTCTCAAAGTCTGCTGGGGGGCTCGTCGCCATCATGGCCCTCTAATTTCCAGTTGGGGCTTCTTGTCTCTAAGGCCCTATTACGTGTTCAAGTCTTTTGCTATCAAGTGGAATACCTGAAAAATACTTTTGGACCCTGTCTTTCAAATCAAGTCACTGTCTCGCCAAATGTTAAGTCAAGTCACGTAGGCAATGTCACCTTTCTTCTAGTCACTTTACAAATGACACTCTTCAATTGGCACTTGTAACTAGGATTAGACTCTAGTATCGTCTTTTATGTCTAGAACCAGACTTAGACTAGACCTTTCAAATTCAAAGACACTCTCAATCATGTCTTGAACAGACCTAGACAAGGCCCCTTCAAATTCAAGAGACTCTCTCAAATCATGTCTAGAACCAGACCTAGACAAAGACTCTTTCAAATTCAAGACTCTCTCAAACCATGTCTAGAACCAGACCTAGAGCAAGACCTTTCAAATTCAATGATCTTTCAACTAATGTCTAGAACGAGCATAGACAATACCCTTCCAAATTCAAAGACTCTTTCAAATCAATGACTCCTGCCCTCTCTCAATATCAAGGTCACAAGTTACAAGTCAACATTGCTGCAAATTTCGCTAGACATAAAAACAGACCTATGTCGTCACCAAGGTAGTCCTTAATCCTGAATTAGGGCTATATTTTTCAAGTCAATGCTCATTTCTTCGAAAAGCATGGGACGCACCTGCATTTCTCCCAGTCAGCTGAACGGGGAATGACGCTCAAGGACTCAGACACATACAAGCACATCAAACCGCATGGACACGGCTACAGGTAAAACTAACCTTTGTTTTGCAGTGTACCCTTTGGGCGAAAAAGGGGTACTCAGGGGCGCAGACGTCTTTGAGTTGCTCTCGCGTCCCGAATCGAATACTTTGATTTCGTCTTACGAGACTACGTCTCTCCAGACTCAGTCAAGTGGGGGCTTTGTAGACACTGAAAATGTGTCTCCCCAAATGAGTAATCCGTGATGAAACATACCGCGTCTCGCGTTTGTTTCGACTCAGAAAAGATGCTTTGAACTCACGAAAGTTGGAAATACGTGAGGTCGTACTCGGAACTATTGAGCAAAAGGTCCATACAAGGCAAACATATTTCTTTCGGCTTTTCTCGATAAACTCAAAGGTTTTCAAACAAGTTACACTCTGGCGATTCCTCATGATTTTTGATTTTATCATGTCCATCACATTTTTTCTGAATCGACGTAGTATTTTTAAATTATTTTTCTGATTTTTCTATGATTTTGCTATGAATTTTGCAATGTTTAATAAACGCAGAATACGCAGAAAATACATGAATAATTAGAAAATACTCCGGAAATACGTGGAACCTTCTTAGAACATTCTAGAACTCCTTGCTTGGAGAGGAAGGGTGTCTAGGTGGCGTCGAATCAAGGGAATCACGAAATAAATCGGAGGAAAGTCAAATATTTCGAGGTTTTGGAAAATATATACGAATCATTGAGCGTATATACGCCGATGTGGAGCGTATATAAGCTGATCAGGAGCGTAATACGCTTATATGGCCTGCGTAATATACGTCAACCAAGCCTATACGAAGTTGCCAAAACTTTATGGAAAGTAAGGAGCGTATATACCTACAGAGGACGTAATATACGTCAGGGAAAGAAGACGTATATACGCATCTCTGTAGCAGTATATATCGCAGGGTTTCCTTGCCTCGTTTTGCTTCGTGCCTTAAATACTTGCTTGCCTTGCTCAGTCCGGGACGGCTTCAGACACAGCACAATTCCGAGACACATCTACTCTTTCTCTCTCTCAAAAACACTCAAACCACATTCGTTTTCATTCAAGAGCATCGATTCTGTTCGAATCAACAAGCGAAATAAGGGTATAAATCTGAGATTACTCACCAAAAAACTATTTCTCACTCTTTTTTAATTCTTTGTCTCTCTTAATTTGATTAATCATTGTTATGAGTTTTTAATTCATTAAAAACAATGTAGAAACTCACTCTTTTAATCGTTCATGTAAATATGTATGATTTTCTTAATGTTTTCAATGTTTCAATGGCTTTTGGTTTTCCATTTATTATACATATTATTATTGTCAATACTAACGTTTGTTTGTCTCAATTAGCAATTCAATCGAAGCACGATTCTTTGAGTTTTATTCTAACAATTTGATTGTTTGCAGTGAAAGGTGAGAGAGGGCACACACATACATATTTATCATGCTTACTAACCTTTGTTTTCATGTCTTGTATATATATCTTCTATCACACTTGTAGCTAATATTTGTTTAAACAAGACCGGAATTTAATCGCTTGTCACATTAAAGTCAAGATAATCATGGACACCGGTTTAGGCACCATTATTATATTGACTAACAATCAAGTGATCGCTTGTCCATTATAGAAGTCATTGTTTGTACATAATAGCAACTACCTAATAATATTATTTAGTGCGCTTTCAATGGATCAATTCAAATAGGCTCTTTGAATTCAATTGTTATGATTTATGGAAACTACACATGGACCGAGTGAGGCCGCTACATGCGGGCGAATTGGGTTACAGATCTGATTCGTACCATGTCCCCCGAACCCACACTTTGGTTACTGGACCTATTTGTGGGGCCCACTAGTTTGGCAACCAATGTTTCGGGCGTCCGTGAATACCTATATAGGCACGGTGGCGATCCCCTCAAATTCGACAACCACCCCAACGCATTCACATGCGATTTCCATGGCTCAACTCCATGACACTGAAGCTGAGTGGTACGCCCCCCTAAGGGGGGCGAAGCCTACAGGTGGTATCCCTATACAAGTGAAGTACAATCACAAAACAACTTAGGGGATTGAGTGCCCCAATTCACAAAACTCACACACTTGGGAGGCAATTTTTAGCACACTTGCCTTCTCCCACAAAAACATTATTACTTGAATTATTTTTCTCCCAAAGTGCGGATTTTTGGATTTTTCTTTTCTTTTTTTTTTTTTTTGCAATGCACTTGGGAATACATTTCGCCAATACTATTGCATTTCACTTACACACTTTTACAACACTTTGTGTGGCTTTTTCACATAGCCTTACACAAAAATCAACCAACCATACTTCACTTGTCTTTCTAAGGGTCAAAACATGTGAAACATTTGGCTAGAGGCACATAATGTGGCTAACAAGGATCGGAAAGCTCAAAGGGTGTCCATGGTAACGAAAACCCAAAATTATTCCTAAAATACTTATGTGGGAAAAGAAATAAAGGTAAATGAAAAAAGGGAAAATAATTTGAAAACATAACCCGAAATGAATGCCTTATCACTCCTCAAGTAGCTCGGTTTAGATTTCAAAAACTAACAACAAAGTCAAGGAGGATCTATACAAACACTAAATTTGTTGGTGGAATTTTGACTTGTATGGTGCTACTTGCGTCTAAAAGGACTCACCAACTCACAAGGCTTCAAAGTAAGCACAAAAATCACCAAACAAGGCTTCCTATAAATGCAACAAGCTTCTCCAGCTTCGCTAGAAGCTTACACTTAGAAAGAATCACATGGCTTTTGCTTTTAAAGCGTGCCAATCAAAAGAATTCTTAGGAAGAGAGTTTCATGACTCGGATTTTGAAAAGGATAGTGATTTTGAAAAAATTAGACTAGTTAGACTCTTAGTTGGGAAGAAAAAATGAGCTACGTAAAACTCAAATCCATCCAAATCAATCCATCACACAAACATAATTTGCCAATTGCTGAAAACCAAAAGAAGGAAAAAACAAAAGAAAGAAGAAAATCTGTTTGGCCTTTTTTTTAGCATTTTTCGATTTTTTGTGTTTTTTTCCAAACTTTGCACCTAAAATCTCAAAAAAACAAACAACACATATTCACAAGCACACAATTAATAGCAAAAATCATAGAAAGAAAACAAACTTGGAGTACAAATTTAACACTACAATCCTAATCACCCGTTATCAACTGCAATCAACTTGACCGAAGTCAAGGGCACTACAAATAAACTCAAGGGGGAATCGACAACTCCCGTGCAAACAAATAAAGTAAAATCGTCGTAGGGACCAAACCCTACGACGTCGAAAGCACATACATCCAAATGATAGTCTCTCCAAGTGTAAAAGAAAATTCCTAGAATCGAAGCCACTAAATTAAAGAAATCACAGAGATTGAGTTAGAGGAAACTTACAAAGCCTGCTTCAAACCAAAATATCGCAAAGACCCCCAAAAACCAGGCTCACAACCAAGACGGTTCCAATAACAAAACCAACTCCAAACACAATAAACAATATAATATAAAACAATATACAATATAAACAAAATATATATACAACCAAGCAACAAAAGTGACGCATTTGTGGAACTCTCCCCCAACTAGGATGGAACCTCCTCTGTGGAGTTCAAAAAAAAGCAATCAAAAGGGAAGGAAAAGTTACAACAATGCGCCATAGTCTCCATCACTGCTTATCCTATGACCGGGGTGGTGGAGGTGGTGGTGGCATGAGAGGCCACCATATTGGTTAACCCCATCCGCAAGTTGAGTATCCTTGGTGTAAGTGCGGCTGGGTCCCAACTGTAGCGGGAGGGTGGTAGGAGGACCATGTGGTTCCCAACCACCGTAGTAGTTGGGAGGAAAATTATAGTATGGATCGGTCCTCCTATCATGTCCGCCGTACGGGATCATAGGGATAAGCAGGATCCCTCTAAAGTCACATTCTCCATTTGTTGATAATCATAGGGAGGCACGACACGGTACCCAATAGATTGAGATCCAACGTCCCCGGGCGTTGCCAATAAGGAAACTCCCCCTCACTGACAACAGAAATACCATCATCATCCTCAATCTCAGGGTCCAATTTGGGAGGGGACCCAATTGGACCGGTAAGTTGGGATAGTTGAGGTAAGGAGGGATAGGTACCTCATGCCACATTCCTCTGGAAATTGTGAAAACTCCCGGGGAAGGGGTGGCGAAAACCGGTCTCGTTCGCCCTATGTAGCTATCCACATAATATTTAAATCTTTAAAATTTTTTCAGAATCCTCGGTACTGTGCATAATAGAAAGAGGAGTGGGATAGAAGAATTAGGAGGTTAGAAGGACGTACGTTCCCTCCGTGGTCCAGAGGGGGTGCGAGGTCACCGACTTTGGCGGCGTGCCTTGGTTGCTCATGAAGGGAAGTTCTCATCCTCGCTGTTATTGTTCTTGTTGTTATCGTTGAAGCTCCTTGGGGGTGGGTGGTGGAGCGGTGTTGAGCGGGGTCGCTCCAATGGTAGTGGAGGGATGGGGAGAATGCCCCATTGGGCACTGGATATATCTCTCATGGGGGTTCCACGGGTGTTCGGCGTTGGCGGGAGGGCGGGTCATCCTCCACATGGGACTTGACACCATGGAATTGTCTTGTACCTTCAAATTGTCTTTCTACTATCATGATAATGTTAGGAATTTCATACCGGAAGCATTCGTCCCTATCCATGTAAGCATGAGTGGATAGAGGGACGAGCCAGCATAGACGTCCCGTTCTTAAAATCCGAAATGCTAGCAAGGAATCAAACCACCACATTGGAGTGAGTTCCCATGTTGCCCTCATTGTGTGTTATCCAGAATGTGTCCGTCCAAATAAACCCCCCAGTTGATCTTATTTTCGGCTTGATGGGGTTAATATATTGTGTCCAATAGATGGCCTCCATACCACATAAGTTCCACCACCGTATCTTCCCCATTCTTGTCTAGAAAAGAAACGGGGGCAAGACGCGATGGAAGTTTGTAGGACGTCGGGCCGCGCCTCAGACGTATAGCGGGCAACGCGGCTTGGTACTACATCGAGGTGCTTTTGTGCGTGGGCTTGAGCACGGAATCCCGCACGTGAGTGCGTTGGGGTAGTGTTGTCGAGTGAGGGGAGTCGCCACCGTGCCTAGAAAGGTTATCCACGGTAGACACCTGAAAATGTGTCTCCCCAAATGAGTAATCCGTGATGACATACCGCGTCTCGCGTTTTGTTTGAGATTAGAAAAGATGCTTTGAATTCAATAATTGGAAATATGCGAGGTCGTAGTCGGAAATATTGAGCAAAGGTCAAAGGCAAGGCAAAATACGTTCTTTTCGGTTTTTTCAAAGGTTTTCAAAGGTTTTCAAAAGGTTTCAAGGAGATTCTCATGCTTTTTGATGTTCATTCATGATCCGTCACATTTTTCTGAATCCGCCAGTATTTTTAATTATGTTTTCTGATTTTTTCCATGATTTTCTATGAATTTTTGCAATGCTTAATGCAGATACGCAGAAATACATGAATAAATAGAGAAAATAACTCCGGAAATACGATGTGGAACCTTCTAGAACATTCTAGAAATCCTTGCTTGGAGAGCAAGGGTGTCTAGGTAGGTCGAATCAAAGGAAATCACGAATAAATCGGAGGAATAAAATATTTCGAGTTTTTTGGAAAAAATATGCAAAATTTGAGCGTATATACGCACTGATGAGCGTATATACGCTCAACAGGAGCGTATATACGCTCAAACAGTAGCGTATATACGCTATCAGTTGCGT
This sequence comes from Bassia scoparia, assembly GCA_008642245.1. NCBI lineage: Eukaryota > Viridiplantae > Streptophyta > Magnoliopsida > Caryophyllales > Amaranthaceae > Bassia > Bassia scoparia. The sequence goes on along the minus strand of SNQN01005413.1, from coordinate 2,818 downwards.
ATATACGCTCAATGATTATACGCTCAGCTTATACGTACAAAATTTGTGGAAGCAAGCAGCGTATATACGCTGTATAACGAGCGTTATATACGCAGGAAGCAGCGTATATACGCTCGTATACAGCGTATATACGCAGGGTTTTCAAGCTCTGTTATTGCCTCGTGCCTATAAAATACGCTCTTGCCTAGTTCAGTCCGACACCTCGACTTCTGCGTGACCACTGACTGACTTCATATGCTTCCTACGAAACTCTCTCTCTCTCTAAACACTAAAATCTCAAAACACATTATACTTCGTTTTGTTCAAGCATCGATTCTCTTTCGAATCAACAAGCGATAAACAAGGTTGAAATTCTGGAATTACTCACAATAATCTCTCTCACTTTCTTTTATATGACTAAACCCATTGTTATGAGTTTTTAATAATAATTAAAGCAATGTAGAACTCAATTTTAACTTGTTTCATGTAAATATGTAGGGTTTTTCACAATGTTTGCAAGGTTTTCATTGGTTTTTAGTTTTCATTTATTATTATTATTCATTGTCAATACTAACAATTCTTTCTCTTTGTATAGCAATTTCGAGGCGAAAGATCCATTGCGCTTATGCGTTTTATCAAGGACTAACAATCGTTTTCTTTGTTTTCATGTAGCGATTCAGGCAAAGGATTCGTTTCATTGTGTTTTACAAAACTAACTTTTGCTTTCCTTTGCAATTTGGGTAAGATGAGTTTCGCATATATTGTGAAGTTCTTACACTTCATATTATCTCATCTTATTGCATATTGTCATTGTTGTATAACTTGTATATACTTTTGCTAAACAAGACGGAATTATGTGAATAACTTTAAAATCAATTAACTATGGACAACCTGTTTTAGGCACCGTTTAACATGATTAATCAAGTGGTCACAATTTCTAGGTTAGGGTAGTTCTCTTGTGCATAATAGAAAACATACTCACTTAGTAAACTTTAGGTATTAGAACGCTTCTAAGGTGCCTAAAAATGTAAGTTGTGTGCATCCAATATCGTGTTTAATGGAATTACAATGAGACCGGTGTGTTAGAGGCCGGCTACATGCGGGCGAATGTGGGTTACAGATCTGATTCGTACATGTCCCCGACCCACGACTGGTTACTTGATTGGACGTGGGGCCATGTCTTTGGCACCAAAGTTCGGCGGTCCGTGAATAACCTTTCTAGGCACGGTGGCGATTCCCCTTACTCGACAAACTACTCCAATCGCACTCACGTGCGGGATCCGTGGCTCAAGCCCACGCAAAAGCACCTCGATGTAGTACCAAGCCGCGCGCCGCGCTATTAACGCTAGAGGGCGGGCCACAGTCGTCCTAAACAATTTGGCGACTTCACTGGGGACTAATCACCGTTAGGTGAGAGTGACAGACTGAAAAGTCTCGTAATTCCATCATCACGGTTTTATTGGATATTTGCATGTTGCATGTGACTTTCGAATCAAGGTCGCGCTTAGATCCTTTGGTCTCACATATGAGCATTGTTCTTACTAGCTCATGAGACCACCTCAAGCGGGGGATACTACTTGGTTGCATGTGGTTTATTGATCGCATGGCGTAAGGCAAGTCCTATCCGCATCGCGTGGTGTCACTTGTGTTATGTATGCGTGTTCATAAGGAGGTAATCTGGCATACATCGCTAATTGAAGTGGTAAAAACTGGGCCAGCTCTGGCCCTTAGGCGTGTAACACTCTCTGGACTTAACCTAGACTGTACCATAGTTGGCTTGCCGTATGATGTCTTTGTACTGTGGTGTATGTATGGGTCCTAGCCACTTGTACAAAGTATCCTAAGACATTTAACACAGCACTTTCACATAGTCCATGGTCATTCCTTTTAGTTCACCGTCATCGAATTTCAATAGCCCCATATTGACTTTAGTTGACCTCTCTTAGTCCTGTGAACCATAGTTTGCTAGGGACTTTGTCCTACAGACCTTACGCCTTTAGTCCACATAGACTCTAGATCTTAGGTTTGACCCTTGACTACTAGGGTATAGGCACCAGACTTGACCTTAGACGTTGCTTTATTGGAATTGACTTCGCATTCAGCCAACACAGGCTCGACCTCTAGGCATGACCCTAACACCATGAGGGAACTATGCATACTTCTCAACGGTTCATTTGGTGCCCAATTCAAAAAAATATTCAAAAAAAAAAAAAAAAAAAAACAAAAAAAAAATTCAAAAATTCAAAAAAGCAAAATTCAAAACGAAAGGCACTTGCATTATGCATTCATTCTAGAAAATGACCAATTGGAGTTTAGGACATGGCATCTGCATCTGCATTCATACTTATAATAGACAAGGGAAGCTTTTTTACTAAGGGTTATTTCTGTTTGAAACAGGGGTTGAAGCTTCTCCAGGCCTGCTCGACCCAAAGAGTTGAAGCCTCGCCCAGTCCAGACCTAACCTTCCTTTAACTTCATTGATCCTCAGCCCAATCCAACCATAGCCTTCCTCTAACCTTTCATTGATGCCCTCAGCTCCAATCAAGCCTAGCCTTTCTCAACTTCATTCCCATCAACCCTAACACCACAAAATGGCCTCCTCAACAACGAAATGTCCAAAAGCTTATCCGAGCAGTTTTCATACAGCTTGTAGGCTAAGATCAAGGATTGATCGGGCCCTTCCTGTGAACCAGGCTGTTTGAAAGGCACATCAAAAAGCCGCGACCCCACTTTCTACACAAGTACCAACCTCCTCTTGACCCCGAACCTTGGCACCAAACTATGCCAAAGGATTTTCTCAGCTTGAAGACGTGGCCAAAGAGTTCAGCCAACGTGAATG
>SNQN01005412.1:15687-31445 GCA_008642245.1 Bassia scoparia | reverse complement strand
TATTATAAATAGGTTCGAAATTCTTCAATAAAATTCAGATTATTTGTGTTAAAAATTCTTCTTTGTTAATTCAGAGAAAACCTTGTGAGTTTTGTGGTTGGTCCGGAAATTCACTTGATTAGCTACTAGGTCTGTTGTTCCTTTTAGGGGCTGGTTCCACTTGGTGAGTTAAGATCCTTCGAGTCCTTTAAAGATTCGAAGTTATTTTCAATTTTCAAACACTATCAAACACTTATTTACACGTTTCTTGGATTTGTGAGGATTCTTTCCTTAAAAATCCACATCAGTTACACCATGATCATGACAGTAGGTTAGAAAGCCGACTTTGTCAATTTCAGAACCATGATCAGACCGGATAGAGACCAGTTGAAGATTATTCTTGTTTTGGACTTGTTTCACCAAGATTTCAAATTCTTCAAAAGTCACATTTTTAAATTTTAAGAAAATAGTCAATGTATAATGAGAGTGATCATAAAATAACACAAACACATAACTATAACCATTTCGACCTTGCACACGCATGGGCCCACACAAATCCATGTGTACAAGTTCAAATGGCTTAGTAGTGCTTACAACCTTCTTTGGCTGAAAAGAAGACTTGACAAGCTTACTCTTGGCAGACTCATGACAAATATGATCTGCAGCAAACTTAATGTTTGGTAAACTTGTAACTAAGTCCTGTGATCGCAATTTATTTAATAAAGAAAAGCTCACATGTCCAAGTCTCTTGTGCCACAACCAATGGTCATCCTCCACAACACTAAGACAAATGGCACTGGTCTTAGGGATCTGACTCAAGAATGTTATGTAAACATTATTGTGTCTAAACCCCTTACAGACTAGTTACTTTGTTTCAGTGTTAACTATGTGACAAAGATTTGTTTCAAATTCTACATAATTTCCTTTGTCACATAGTTGAGAAATACTCAAGAGGTTATGTTTCAAACCTTCAACAAAATATACATTATCAATCGCTTGAGAAAGTGTCTTACCAACCTTACCTATACCTTTGATCAAASCTTTTCTATTATCCCCAAAGGTGACACTTCCTCCTTCATAGGCTACGAGTGAAAGAAATTGACTTTAATGACTTGACACGTGTCTTGAGCAACCACATTCCAAATACCTCACTCTAACCTGCACAAACAAATCAAGGTTTAGTTTTAGAAACCCGGATTTTCTTGGGTTCCTTATCCTTAGGAACTGGTTTGACCTTTTCCTTTCTAACCCAGTTTTGTTTCACATTGGTCCTTTTTATTTTATCGTGTTTTTCCTTATTGGACCAATTTTAATTTGTGTGTGACCTTTAGTACTCTGAACATTTTGGACATGAGACTGATTTCTTTTATCATTTTTTTTCTTAGTCCATCAAGTATCAATCCTATGACCATTCTTACCACAATAGGTGCAAACGTGCATGTCTTTTGCAAACACGTACTTACCTTTCTTGAATTCATAAATCCAAGTCTTATCTCTTCCCAACTTTTGTGGTTGTTGGGAACTAGAACCAGAATACCCTAGTCCAAACCTCTGAGAATTACTAGGTTGTGAGGTTAGGATGTTTAGAGTACTCTGAGCATCGAGCAACCTGTTCATCTGTCTTAGGCAGTCACTCAAATCTTGTTCCTTAGTTCCAAGTTTCTTAAGATAAGCTTCATTAAATTCCGCAGCAATGGAAATGTCCAACTTTTCCCTATGGAGCTTATCCTTAAGTTTTGAAACCAGGTCGGGATTTGGTTCAACAATGGTCTCAATGTTTTTTCCTTTCTTTAGCTAGTATATTTCGGCTTGAAGATCACAGATTTTAGCTTCATATTCCAAATGTAATGATTCAATATCAACACTTTGATTACTTAAAGAACCTTTAGCGTTGACATTTTTCTTTAATTTGAATATTTTAGCTTTTAAATCATAGATCTTACCCTCATATTCCAAACATAAATCTTCAACATTAACATTTGAACCACTTGTGCTAGCAAGAGAAGCTTTCAAATCCACATACTCTTTGAACAATTCTTCCACATCATCAGTCATATAATCATGAGTTAAAATCAAGTCAGCATGTTCTAGAGTGAAGCTTTTCTGTTTAAGCAACTCAAAATTTATTCCTACAATTTCAGCCTACTTAAGTTTACTAAAATTTGTCATTATTTTGATAAAAATTCTCATTTGTAAAATTTGACTGAGGTCTTAGCGACTTATGTTCTATGTTCTTCTGATCCTGGAATTTTTTCTTTCAGTTATGTACAAAGAAGTTCAAGTTCAGCAGAATGACATTCACTCAAGTCTAAATTTCTTGTTGCTTCTCTTAACTTCTTCTTGTTAGCCTTATAAGCAATATTTCCCTTTAATATTTTGTTCTATAGCAGAATCAATAAAACCTAGTTACTCATCTCTATCACATCACCTCATTTGTTCTTGCATGTCGGAGACAGTTAACTGTTCTTCGTATGAATAGCCGCTTCCTGCCATGAGACACATGTGTCCTTTCTTTCCGGAACTGGTCTGTCTCTAGTCTACTTCTCCCAAGATTGTAGTCACACATACAAGAGCCTTGTCCTCCTCGCTTTCACCACCTGAGTCTGAATCTCCCTAAGAAGTAAGCATGGCTCTTTCAGCTATCTTCCTTTCTCTCTCTCTCTCTCTCTCTCTCTCTCTCTCTCTCTCTCTCTCTCCTCCTTTGTCATTCTTCTATGCTGGACAATCCTTGATCATATGTCCAGTTTCACCACATTTGAAACAACCAGAGTGCTGGTAATGGTCTTCTTTGTGTTTCCCTTGTTCTTCCAAGATTTTCCCTTGTATTGAGATCTAAGACTTCTCTCAAATCTCCTTGCCATGAGACCTATCTCATCCAAATATTCTTCATTCTCCTTTCCTTTCAAATCTAGCCCACGACTTTTGGTTGTGCTTTCCCCCTTCGAGTCCACCAACATCTCATGAGTCACATTAAAGACCCAATAAGTTGTGCTATAGTCAAGGTGGATTGATCCTTGGCCACTTGTATTGCAGTAACCTTGGGTAGCCACTTGTGAAACTTCTCAGAAGCTTTCTGACCAAATTTTCACTAGTGAAGCTTTTGCCAAGAGATTTCTGTTCATTAATAATAGACATAAAACGTGCAAACATATCTCTTATATTTTCATCTCAATTCATGTCAAAGTTTCATACTTGGACATGAGCATATCCACTTTAGATCTCGTGACTTCACTAGTTCCTTCATAGGCTAACTCTAGGGTTTCCCATATTTCCTTAGTAGTAGCGCATGCTAAAATACGACTTACCTCATTGTTTGTAATACCATGTTGAAGAAGTGACATGGCCTTGGAATTTTTCTCAAGAGTCTTAAGATTTGTAGTTAAGTATTCATTCTCCTTCTTCTCTATACCATCTGAGTTGACAACAACCTTCTTTGGACCATTCTGGATTATCATCCAGCACTCATAGTCAGTGTCAATGATGATGAAGTTCTGCATGCATATCTTCCACAAAGGATAATTTGTCCCATTTAACTTGGGATACCTTGATCCTCCATTTTCGTTTGTCATCTCTTGGGTACTCATCTTCTCTTCCTTCTCTAGGTGTTACCCTTTCAAGAAGTTAGGCTTTGATACTAATTAAAAGTGCAAGTTATACTCAAGAAGGGGGTGAATTGATTATTGAATAAGTGTTGTATATTTTTCGATTGATTAAGATGAGTTAAGAACTAGTTTTAAGGCAGAGAAATTATAAGTGCGAGAAACAAACAACACAAGGATTTGAGGTTCGACTTCTAATAAGTCTACGTCCTCCACTCACTCACTCTTTTATTAATCAACTTAGAATAACAAAAGAATTACACTCGATCAAATTATGCACCGATGCACAAAAGATCCCTCAACTTCCACCTATGGAAGTTTGACTCAACCACCAACTATGGTGATTCAAATGAACTTGATCCCTGGCCAAAGTCCCCAGCAAACTGAACTCACAGAATGCTCAAATGACAACACTTGTCTCTAAAAAACAATTTGCCTAAATGCTAGAATGAGAGTATATTAAGTCCTTAATATGATATTAGATTTATGCTAGGTTAAGCTTTGAGAGAAATTAAGAACATTTGCAGCTTGTGTTTGAAAATATGGCTCGTACAAAAGTATTTGAGTTTGTGTACGAGCAAGATATCTTAAATAAGCCTTTGGCTTGCACGTTATAGAATATTGCCTAAGAATAATTTCATTGGGAGAATAATGGTAATAATCAATGGAAAATATTCTTACTGATTTTCTTTGAGAGCAAATCAAATCAGTGCAATATAATATAACATGCTTACCATATTTAAGATATATTGCTTGTATAACAATCCAACCATCTGTGTATTTAAAAATCAATTTGCGCGGAAAGAAACTTTCCTGAAATACGAATGTTGTGAAGTAAACTTGAGAGGTCTGGTTTAGAACTGTTCCCAAATTGTTCCAGTCAGCTAAGTTTCCTTTTAGTTGTATATGATAAGCAATCAACGTTTCTTATCACATACAAGTTTCTTATCACATATAACTAGCTCATCTCTCTGGATTCAACCTTTATAGTGCATTACACAATCCAAATACAACTTACATTCCATCTAAGACCTAAGACTTTTACTCTTGTAAACTTGGTCTTCATGCAAACTTTAAGACTTGGTTTCAAGCTTCGTCTTGTCATTCATTGAACTTGTGTCTTTTGTTCCTGCACATGAATACAGAATAACGACAAGACTTCAAGACTTTGACTCTGACATGCAAACTTCAAGACTTTGACTCTGACATGCAAATAGCTAGTTCAAAGTAGTTTGTCATCCTTCAAAACTCAACCTAGGGAACTTAACATTGAAGCAAGAGAAGAAGACTCTTTCGAAATCTATATAGCCCGTGACAAAGGAGAACTCCCGACCGATGGAGGAAAACAAAAAACTGAAGRAGGTTCTAGTAGATGTCGACGCCACCAATGCCGCTCTTCAAAAACAAGTTGACTATCGGAATAACATGGCACTGGAAGGTGGACTTAATGTTGAAAATCAGCTCTTGGAGAGGGTTGTAGAGGCCTATTTCGCATGCTTAAGCCATAAAAGCACTTCTGACTCCTTGATCCGTTGAATCAAATATCGATAAGAAGTGGTCGACGCTATTAGAGCCAAAACCAAAATGTCGAAGCCATTTGTCGAAACTCCTTCACCCTTTGATGACGAGGAAGAAAATGACGATGACGAAGCTGTCGAGGAGGATGAGGGAAAGGATGACGAGGATGAAGAAGAGCTGTCTCTAGAAGAGCTGTCTCTAGAAGAGCTGCAGAAGAAAAAGGCAGATGAAGAGGGCGCCGCTTATTATAGGAAGTTGGCGAAGGAAACAGAGGAGAAAAATAAAAAGGAGGCTGCCGAGGCCTCGAAGACCAGTTGATAAGTGCCAAAAATGGTCACATTTAGGCACTTATTTCTTATTTTGGTCAACTTGTGTGTTTTCGATATCAATTCACTAGCCTTTTGGTTAGTTTTCCACTTTGTATAATTTTGTAGAGTTTTATTGGTTTTTAGTGGTTTTTATAGGTATTTCACTTGTTTTCTCTTCCTTTCTATTCTTATACACTCAATTGCAAGTGTTTTGAATGTTTGCAAGTTGCCTAAGTGTGAGCATGCTAGTTTTGTGCCTTGTTACTTGTTGGCGTGGTTGTATTTGCTAAAGTTGAGCCTTAAAGAGTTTGAACTTATACTCTAACAGCTTATTTGATCCATATCTTTCTGCAAACTTTGAATTTGCAGATGAGACTTTTTTTATTGGAAAGTAGATTTTGAGAGCTTTCCAACAGTATATTATAAGCTGCAATGTAATCACCGAGCAAGAATTTATGGCCTTTTGAAGTAAAGGTTGTTGAGGAGGGCAGTGAGAAGCAAAAATGCACACCTGCAGATTCCCCAGGTTGGCCCACGTATAGGGCCCCCACATCTGGCACGCGCCTACTGATACTCCCTCTTTTTCCAGAAGCAAATACAAGTGTGAGCGCATCTGGAGTCTAGCCCGCACCTCCCTTATGGCTCGCGCATACGACCCGCGCCCCAGGCCCGCGCCTGCAGCGTTCACTCAATTCCAGTAGAAAATATTAGCTCGCACACATATTAGGGTTGGCCCGTGCCTCGGCCCGCGTCTCACCTGCGGCCAGCACATTCGGCCCGCGCCTGTATCTTTTCCAAAAGGCATTTTGCGTGCCCGCACATCACCCATGCCAGCCCGCGCCTCCCTTGCCAAGCCACGCCTTAGCCCGTGCATGGGCCCGCGCCTACGTTAAACACCACTTCAAAAGCCCTAATTTAAAAACCTCATAGCAAAAATCAAATAACTTAAAAGGCGCAAAGAAACTAATCACCTAACAAATTGAGGAATCAAAACAAAGAACAAACAAAACCCCATAGAATACCAAGTCATAAAAAAGTGAAATAAAACAAAGAAAATTAAACATGATAAAAATCTAGAAAAAACCTATCTACTGTATTTACGGTGACCATGCTTTTCTAAAATTGTTCTCAAATTCTTCCTTTGTTTATTCTACTTATTACTCTATATTTTCTATGAAATTGGTATTGAATATTAACTAAACATATATTCCTAACAAAACACGTAATTTATACTTAAGAAAATATACGAAAGAAAACACCAAAATTAGGTAAAAATCAAATTAAATCAAAGATCTTACATATTTAGTCAATTTTTGCCATAAAAAAGGGAAAAACAATTAAAGGAGAAGAAACAAACCTGACTTCAGGATTACTGCAAATTCCAACAACAACACCAACAAACGCAAAAAGAGGGTATACCTAATATTAAAAAAACGCAAAATTAGAATTTTTTTTAAGCACACAAAATTAAAATTAATTCCAATTCAATCTAATCAATATGACTCAAATTAGATCTAATAAAAAAAGTCATCAGAATTTCAAAATAATCGCACAGGAAAAACATCTCAAAATTTAAATATTAGAGGATAAGATATAGAGATTCAAAGGAGATGAGAGAAAAGCAGAGGATGAGCAATAGTGCAATACTGACATTGAGAGTGAGGGAGATGAGAGAGAAATCATAAAATGACGCAAGATGTTGCATGATTCCTTCTGTTTGATCTGCACCAAAAATATAACACCAAATAAAACTCAAAAATCAAAATCAAAATCAAAATTGAAACTAAAAAACGAATTACTGGGAAGTGGCATAGCAGTAGTAGACTAATGCAGAATTCTTGATGACTTGAAGTTGTTTTTGATTGTTTTTCTCATGTCAAATTATTCAAAGTTGTTGCATGAGATACTTTTTTTTWAAAAAAAACATACATACTATGATACTACACTACTCCTTTCGGGGTGCCTTGCCCTGCCTTCGTCTTTTTTTAAGCAATTCTTTAAGTTGGTAGATTCTTGTTTACTAGTTATACTTATTTTTTTCTTGCAACAGACATATATAAAATGAGTTTCCGAAGTAAGAAGACCTTTGCATATGCAAGTGATATAGGAAATGCATCAGACAATCAGCAACTAACTTCTGTTGCAGATTCTAGCCTTAAAACTTCACAAGCGCTTAAACATCCAATCCCTGCAACATCACAACTACCTAAACATTCAAGCTTTGCAACACCTCAACCTACTGAACCTGCATGCTCAAAAACATCACAACCAACCAAGCTCCCTTGCAACCCATCTACTAGTAAATGGGGACCATTCCACCCCTCGATACCTCGAACATCTCAAACATTTGGGTACATCGCTGAACTCATCAAGCCGTCTTTGGCTGCAAAAAATATGACAAAGTTCACTCTGACCCCTTCTTTGAAATCGACCCAACCTTCAATGCCTGAATTACCTTCGTCACTACAAAAATCCATTATTGGCTTTTAGATGATTTTGAGGTATGACTCTAAAAGGTTATAATTTATATATAAGGAAGAAGACCACTTTTAGCTAATTGTATTTTTGTTATTGAGTTGCAGAYATTATCCAAACAAGGTAAAGAAGCTCGAGCATCACTAGCACATACTCACTTCAGTGGTGCAACAAACTTTGCCAATCGAAGAGTTGATCTTGTATAAGTCTTTTTTTTWWAAAAAAAAGATTACATTTATACTTTAGTTTATTCCTAGAAATAATATTTTAACTCATTGTGATATTCACCTTGATTTTCAGGAAAAGAAGAAAGGAAAGTTTAGCGAACTTGATTTCTATAAAGAAGTCTATACCAAAAAGGACGGAAGCTTTAGAGGGCACACTATCTATCATTTTTGGTATTAATCTATAGAAATCATATATTTAAACTATCAAATGTCAATCCATCAAGTATTACATATTATTTTTTATTTCTTAACAGGAGGATGCAGACACTAAGTTAAGGAACTTGCAATTCTTCCAAGTCAAGGGTTGAAGTTGAGAATGAGATATTTAATGAGCTTATGTATAATGATGAAGTTCCTAAACGTCCACTGAATTATGGCTTTGGGGTGAAACAAAGTGACATTTTTGGAGTGCAAAGCATTTTAAGGAAAGAAAAGTCAAGCTATGTTAACCAAGGAACAATTGAAGTGAGAACTTGAAAGCTGAATTATCAGCCTTAAAGAAGAAAAATGAAGACCTTCAACAAAACAATGGAGTTTTAGAGACTAAATTCAATGAAGCGACTCATACATTTAAAGCGGTTGCTGCTCAGTTGGGACAAGTTCTAAAGGCGTGGCATGGAAGTGTCTCAAACTTATAGACGGTGCAGAAGGCCGGTTATTTGTTGTGAATTCTTAGGTAAATGTTTTTTCTTAACATTTCTTCTTCTTCTCTGAATATGTGCATCAATTGATTTTGTGAAAGTAGAATAATATGCTATTATAATATAACAATACCTAGTTTTGTTTTGGTTACTTGATTCAACGAATAATTTGTTATGTTATTTTGTTTTTAAGGAAAGGTAAGTGTAAATTCGTTATATAAGGATATGCAAAGTTGAACCTATCGTAAGAGGCATTACAAAACTGCCTCATGTGAATAACCAGAAAAGAGAGTCTAAATACAGCTTTTACGCAACGCCAAGTGTATGCATGTGCAAAGCTTGTTCATGTTGTGCAATTGCCCTGGTTCTGGTTCTGTTTGGGTTGCCCCACTCCTACTGACCTTCTTCCCTATTAAAGGCTGAATTCTATGCTTTACAACATGTTGAATTTGCTGAACTATATTTTTATACTAATCTACCTCACATTCAAACACAAATATCCTTGATGCCAGAGGTATAAAAACAAGACCAAAACAAGACAAGGTGAACTTAGAGCCTTTTTTATCTCCTGAAAGTCCATCGAATAAGCTCAAACAGGTTGCAAGTCCTTGTGAAACCTCTAGCCATCGTTTAATATAGTGTCACAATTATTTGGTTGTAGAAAATTGTCAGTCATAAAAAGATTTCAAGAGGCTAAAGAGGATAGATTTATATAGCTTCTTACTTTGTTTCTAGATATGGTCTTTCTTTACGATTCTTGAATTTCCATGTTATGATTGATCGTTTTAGTTCACATCTTGGTTAGTTTTAAAATTATAGTTAATTATGATCAACAAAAATCTATCTATGGTCATATGAGAATTCGTATCCATTATTAATTAGCCCATATGAATAGAAATGGTGTTGGGAGGTTGCTGACAAGTGAAGTAAAGAAGCAGCTCATAGAGGTGAAGTAAGTATGTGTGTTTACTGATTTATATGTATGCTCTTTACTTACCCCTTATTTTATCCAGAATCCTGAAGGGTTAGAGTACTTTATTGGTTTGATAGTTTACAACTTATTAATTTGTTTGCCCAAATTTATATTCATTTTTATTATATTTATATAGACATTTGAATTATTTACTTTTTTTTATAGATTGCAAATGATTCAAGCAACAATGATGGCACGAAGTAGGTTCAGATACACACCTTCATTTTCTTAGTTGGACACCTCTTTTGAAGTGCTACAAGATTATTTTATGGGAGGAATGTATATATTTAATTTCCTTGGACTTGTCTAATTATCCATTATACTCTTTGATGGATGTTTTTTTTAAGGTTTGGTAGTTACTTAAAAAGAACTACTCTTGGAACATATTTAAATGTCTTTAATTTTGTATGTAAATGAATAATTGTCTTTAATTTTGTATGTAAATGTCAAACCATGAAGATGATTATATGTACCCTTTTCATTTTCTTAATTATATATATGTACATAGCATAGATTGTATATATTGTTCAAAATCGTTGAACATTGATGCGTGATCATTATATCACTTGTATGTATAATTCCTTGCAGGAATAAAAAAAACAAGTATATTTGGACGCTTTTTTGTGTCCAATTTTTAAAGATGGGACATAGAAAAGTCTACAACTATTAGGACTCAAAAAAGCGTCCCAATTTATATGGACCGAAAAAAGCGTCCCAATTATTTTCAATAAGGACTGAAAAAAGCGTCCCAAAAATTCCTAGGGGGACATTATTAAGCGTCCCAATGTTGATAAATTTGGACCCAAAAAAGCGTCCCAAAATATGCATGTTGAAATTTGGGACGCTTTTTTAAAGCGTCCAAAGACGAAATTAGGACACTCAAAAGCGTCCCTTTTTGACACAAAAAGCGTCCTAAATGAGCTCCTTTTTTTGTAGTGTGTTTACCATGGGTGTATATGATAATTTGATGGGTCCAATGGAGATTTGGGGGCCAAACGAGTCCATCCGGGGGACTTTTGAGTCCGTTAAAGAATAAACGAGAAAACGTCGAAGCAATCGTAGGTGGCAGCATGCTTGGTATTTGGGTACAAAACTGCTGGAATAGTCGTTTCTCAAGACAATGAAGGCGCGACAGAAGTTCCGGACAAATTCTAGTGGGTTCGCCAAGATGTCGTTTTTTGGTCGGAAAATGTGGATTATACATCACTGAAATGAGGCCTCCAGACAATTTTCGAAAAAATTGCCGAAATTTTTAACATGGGTTCATATGATAATATGATGGGTTTAATAGAGATTTGGGGCCAAAAGAGTCCATACGGGGCACTTTTGTGTCCGTTAAAGAACAAACGAGAAAATGTCGAAACACTCGTAGGAGGCAGTATGCTTGGTATTTGGGTACAAAACTGCTAGAATAGCCGTTTTTCAAGACTGATAAGGCGTGACAGAAGTTCCAGAAAAATTCGAGTCGAGTCGCCGAGATGTCGTTTTTGGCCGGAAAACGTGGATTATACATCACAGAAATGAGGCCTCCGGAAAATTTTCAGAAAACTTGCCGAAATTTTTACCATGGTTTCATATGATAATATGATGCGTCCGATAGAGATTTAGGGGCCAAAGGAGTCCATACGGGGGACTTTTGTGTCCGTTAAAGAAGAAACGAGAAAATGTCAAAACACTCGTAGGAGGCAGTATACGTGGTATTTGGGTTCAAAACTGCTGAAATAGTCGTTTCTCAAGACCCTGAAGGCATGACAAGTTTCGGACAAATTCGAGCCGAGTCGCCGAGATGTCCTTTTTTGGCCAAAAAACGTGGATTATATATCACTGAAATGAGGCCTCRGGACAATTTTCGGAAAAATTACCGAAATGTTTACCATGGGTTCATATGATAATATGATGGGTCCAAGGGAGATTTGGGGGCTAAACGAGTCTATACGGGGGACTTTTGAGTCCGTTAAATAAAAAAACGAGAAAACGTCGAAACACTCGTAGGAGGCAGTATGTTTGGTATTTGGGTACAAAAGTGCTGGAATAGTCGTTTCACATGACCGTGAGGGCATGACAGAAGTTCCGGACAAATTCGAGCCGAATCGCCGAGATGTCGTTTTGTGGCCAGGAAACGAGGAGTATATATCACTGAAATAGGCCTCCAGATAATTTTTGGAAAAATTGAGGAATGTTATCCATGGGTTCATATGATAATATTTTTGATGGGTCCAAGGGAGATTAGGGGGCCAAACGAGGTCATACGGGGGACTTTTGAGTCCGTTAAAGAAAAAAAATGAAAACGTGAAAACACTCGTAGGAGGCAGTATGCTTAGTATTTGGGTACAAGGCTGTTGGAATTGTCGTTTCTCAAAACCGAGAAGGCGTGACAGAAATTCTAGACGAATACGAGCCGCATCGCGAAGATGTCGTTTTTTGGCCGGAAAACATGGATTATACATCACTGAAATGAGGCCTCCTAACAATTTTCGGAAAAATTACCAAAATGTTTACCATGGGTTCACATGTTAATATGGGTCCAATGGAGATTTGGGGGCCAAACGAGTCCATACGCGGGACTTTTGAGTCCGTTAAAGAATAAACGAGAAATCGTCGAATTACTCGTAGGAGGCAGTATGCTTGGGATTTAAGTACAAAACTGCTGTAATAGTCATTTCTCATGACTGTGAACGCGTCACAGAAGTTCCAAACAAATTCGAGTTTGGTCGCCGAGATGTCTTTTTTTGGCCGGAAAACGTGGATTATACTTCACTGAAATGAGGCCTCCGGACAAGTTTCGGAAAAATTGCCGAAATGATTACCATGGTTTCTTATGAAAATACGATGGGTCCCATAGAGATTTGGGGGCCAAAGGAGTCCATACGGGGGACTTTTGTGTCCGTTAAAGAAAGACGAAAAAATGTCGAAACACTCGTAGGAGACACTATGCTTGGTATTTGGGTACAAAACTGCTGGAATAGTCGTTTCTCAAGACCGTAAAGGCATGAAAAGTTCCGGCCAAATTCGATCCGGGTCGCCGAGATGTCCTTTTTTGGCCAGAAAACGTGGATTATATATTACTGAAATGAGGCCTCCGGACAATTTTCGGATAAAATTACCGTAATATTTACCACGGGTTCATATGATAATATGATGGTTCCAAGGGAGATTTGAGAGCCAAACGAGTCCATACGGGGGACTTTTGAGTCCGTTAAAGAAATACGAGAAAACGTCGAAACACTCATAGGAGCCATTATGCTTGGTATTTTGGTACAAAACAGCTGGAATTGTCGTTCCTCATGAACGTGAAGGCGTGACAGAAGTTCCGGACAAATTCGAGTCGGGTCGCCGAGATGTCGTTTTATGGCCGGGAAACGTGGATTATATACATCACTGAAATAAGCCTCCGATCAATTTTTGAAAAAATTGCGAAATGTTTACCATGGGTTCATATGATAATATGATGGGTCCAAGGGAGATTTGGGGGCTAAACGAGTCCATATGAGGGACTTTTGAGTCCTTACAAAAAAACGAGAAAACGTCGAAACACTCATAGGAGGCAATATGCTTGGTATTTGGGTACATACTACTGGAATAGTCCTTTTGGCCGAAAACAGACATGTATGTCCAACCACAAGAAAACGTGAAGGCGTGATAGAAGAACCGAAAAATTCAAAACGAGTTGCCGAGATGTCGTTTTTTGGCCGGAAAACCTGAATTTTACATCACTGAAATGAAGCCTCCGGACAATTTTCGGAAAAATTACCGAAATGTTTACCATGGGTTCTTATGATAATACGCTGGGTCCATGGGAGATTTGTGGGCCAAACGAGTCCCTACGGGGGACTTTCGAGTCCATGAAAGAAAAAACGAGAAAACGTCGAAACAATCGTAGAAGACAGTATGCTTGGTATTTGGGTACAAAACTGCTGGAATTGTCGTTTCTCTAGACCGTGAACGAATTCAAATCGGGTCGCCGAGATGTCGTTTTTTTGCCGAAAAATGTGGATTCTACGTCACTGAAACGAGGCCTCTGGACAATTTTCGGAAAAATTGCCGAAATGTTTACCATGGGTTCATATGATAATATGATGGGTCCAATGGAGATTTGGGGGCCAAACGAGTCCATCAGGGGGACTTTTGAGTCCGTTAAAGAATAAGCGAGAAAACGTTGAAGCACTTATAGGTGGTAGCATGCTTGGTATTTGGGTACAAACTGCTGGAATAGTTGTTTCTCAAGAACGTGAAGGCGTGACAGAAGTTCCGGACAAATTCTAGTCGATTCGCCAAGATGCCATTTTTTGGACGGAAAACGTGGATTATACATCACTGAAATGAGGCCTCCGGATGATTTTCGGAAAATTACCGAAATGTTTACCATGGGTTCATATGATGATATGATAGATCCAAGGGAGATTTGAGGGCAAACGAGTCCATACGGGGGACTTTTTATTCAGTTAAAGAATAAACGAGATAACGTCGAAACACTCTTAGGTGGCAGTCTGCTTGGTATTTGGGTACAAAACTGTTGGAATAGTCGTTTCTCAAGACCGTGAAGGCGTGACAGAAGTTCCGGACAAAGACGAGTCGGGTCGCCGAGATGCCATTTTGTGGGCGGGAAACGTGGATTATACATCACTGAAATAGGCCTCGGGATAATTTTTGGAAAACTTGCGAAATGTTTACCTTGGMTTCATATGATAATGTGATGGGTCCAATAGGGCCTAAGGAGTCTATACGAGGGTCTTTTGTGTCCGTTAAAGAAAAAATGAGAAAATGTCGAAACACTCGTAGAAGGCAGTATGCTTGGTATTTGGGTACAAAACTGCTGCAATGTTCGTTTCTCAGACCGTGAAGGCATGACAAGTTTTGGACAAATTCGAGCCGGGTCGTCGAGATGTCCTTTTTTGGCTAGAAAACGTGGATAATATATCACTAAAATGAGGCCTCCAGACAATTTTCAGAAAAATTATTGAAATGTTTACCATGTGTTCATATGATAATATGATGGGTCCAAGGGAGATTTGGGAGTKAAACGAGTCCATACGGGGGACTTTTGAGTCCGTTAATGAAAAAACGAGAAAACATTGAAACACTCGTAGGAGGCAGTATGCTTGGTATTTGGGTGCATAACTACAGAAATATTCGTTTCTCATGACCGCGAAGGCTTGACAGAAGAACTGAAAAATTCGAGTCGAGTCGCCCATATGTCGTTTTTTGGCCGGAAAACGTGGATTATACTTCACTGAAATGAGGCCTCCGTACAATTTTCTAGAAAAATTGCCGAAATGTTTACCATGGGTTCATATGATAATACGATGGTTCCAAGGAAGATTTGTCGGCCAATCGAGTCCATATGAGGG
Source organism: Bassia scoparia (assembly GCA_008642245.1). NCBI lineage: Eukaryota > Viridiplantae > Streptophyta > Magnoliopsida > Caryophyllales > Amaranthaceae > Bassia > Bassia scoparia. The sequence continues at coordinate 16,377 of SNQN01005412.1, read as the reverse complement.
ACTTTTGAGTCCATTAATGAAAAAACGAGAAAACGTCGAAACACTCGTAGGAGGCTGTAAGCTTGGTATTTGGGTGAATAACTACAGGAATATTCGTTTCTCATGACCGCGGAGACGTGATAGAAGAACCAAAAAATTCGAGTCGAGTCGCCCATATGTCGTTTTTTGGCCGGAAAACGTGGATTATACTTCACTGAAATGAGGCCTCCGGACAATTTTCGGAAAAATTGCCGAAATGTTAACCATGGGTTCATATGATAATACGATGGTTCCAAGGAAGATTTTTGGGCCAATCGAGTCCATACGAGAGACTTTCGAGTCCGTTAATGAAAAAACGAGAAAACGTCGAAACACTCATAGGAGGCTGTGTGCTTGGTATTTGGGTACAAAACTGCTGGAATTGTCGTTTCTCAAGACCGTGAAGGGGTGTTAGAAGTTCCGGACGAATTCGAGTCCGGTCGCTGAGATGTCGTTTTTTGGCCGGAAAACGTGGATTATACATCACTGAAATGAGGCCTCCGGACAATTTTCGGAACAATTTTCGGAATGTATACCATGGGTTCATATGATAATATGATGGGTCCAATGGAGAGATGTGGGCCAAACGAGTCCATACGGGGGACTTTTGAGTTCGTTAATGAAAAAACGAGAAAACGTCGAAACACTCGTAGGTGGAAGTGTGCTTGGTAT
>SNQN01005411.1:23091-44647 GCA_008642245.1 Bassia scoparia | reverse complement strand
ACAACAACGTGAGGTGATTCTTCTTTAGAAAGGGGCGTCCGCGTTGGGCGGCCGCCTAACGTCAAAGCGAGCATCCAAGCGGGATCCGGACTCGGGAATTGCTTTGTAATTTGAGTTTGGGATTTTGGGATGTGGTATATGTTGAAAATGGTAAATGCATATGCAGCATATATCTTAAAGGCATTATGCATGAACAGACATTAGCATGTTGCCCGATTGGTAGAGGATGCTTGTGTGGAAATATTCTTCCTCACTAATCACCTTCCCCCTAAAGTAGGTAATTATAATGAAAAATTTACCCTAGGAGACACCCAAAGAGGACTTATGATCCGTACTTTCATGCTAAAGACGTTACTTCTAAGTGCACTGTGGGGGCGACGCGCAGAGCCGCCACAAGCGAGACTGTACTTAAATACATGAAAAGGGATCTATACATCCTCCCCCCTTAAGTTTCTGTCGACGACTCTTGTCGACTTACAACATACGAAAAGAGAAGGAAAAAATCTCCTATCCTAAGACTTTGTTTCTGTTTGCTGCGCTGTTTCTTCAGGCTGTGATCGTTTTGGAGTCTCTCTTCTTTGCAGCTTTTGCGCCTTTGCGTGAGCGCTTCAGTCTTCTGCTTTTGTCGGGCTGAGCTGCTTTTCGTTGTCGGCGAGTCTGTTGCTTTTTCTTCCATGATGTCTGAAGTTTCATGGGTCTTTCTTTTGCAGGCTTTCATGACCAGATTGCATGGTGCAAATAGACAAGTTAAGAAAATCAATTCTGTCCAATTAATGTTCTTGGATTCTAATTCTTGCATTTATATTGGTCCAGAGTGAAATAACGGAGCGCACTTTACTAAGTGTACAATATATTTGAACTGATTTAATGGTCTTCAAAAACCTTGCAAGTTTGAAAATAAGGCAGCAAGCTTACATTGCAAACTGCGGTTACAAATCAGCTGGAAGTCACGAAATAAATGAAGTCACGAGCACCTTGAAATTTGTTGTTGAGCAACCTGAATAATTGTTGTTTGCACCTAAAATTGTTGTTTGAACCTGACTATACTTTTGGGATGAATTTCGAAACAATCTGGAATATCTGGAAAACTGCCAATTGGAAAACTGCCAATTTGGAAATTGCCATTTGGAAAATCTGGAAAATCTGGAAATCTGGAATTGTTGCTTGATCGGACTTAGTTTTAGCCAATGAAGTGTGGCAGTTAAGGGTTATTTAGGGTTTTAATCGGTTTATTTTGAGAGTATGATAAAGGAGAATAAAAAGCTTTAAAAGCGGCAGTACGTAAAGGGAATAAGTATCAGAATTATTGCGGAGACAAGGAATGAATTTTGTAACGTCTGAATTAATAGGGCATTACGATTTTAATTCTGATTCAACAGGTGCATTGTTACTCTGTGGTTTGAATGAGGAATCTGGGACATTAAGTGGCACTAATTATAGGGCAACCGTTACAAACATATAAGGAGCATTTCTGTCCACATCTTGCATTCAAATGACGGATTCAAAACTTTAATTGCTTGTGTAATATTCCTAGCCGAGTAGTTTATATTCCTACTTGATTAGTTAATTATTTTATCGCATTTTTTAGCTTAGTTAAAGTGAGTTTATTTTCAGTTTATAAGTTATTTAAGGTCGCTTGTGACCATCTAATAAGCTAGTTTTATTTTCCAGTTTAGAATAGCGAATAGTTTTTTTAATTAATCGCTAGTATTTATTATTTGCTGACATTTTGGCAAGTGAAAGGTTGTATTCTCAAGCTATATATAGCCGCGTTTACATGAAAAATAGACCAGAAATTTGCCTAAAAATACATGAGTATTTGTTACTTGGAGTGTTTATTCAAAGTGTTTTCTTTCCAATTTCGAGTGTTTGATCTCAAATTGAAGATTTCTGTGTTTGGTCGAAGTATTCCCAAAAGCTTGATCTTAGTGTGCTTGTATGTTGGTCGAAGTATCCCTTAACACATCTACAACAAACATTGAGTGAGTAATTCCTCTTTGTTATATCCTAAGTATAGGGTGAGTATTCCCCTTGCTTTCTTGATTTCGTATTCCCAAAAAATTCTAAACACAAAAAACACATAAAACTAGTTGAATCCATCTGGATCAAAGTAGCTCACTTAAGATTACACATCACTTCACCAATCTCATTGCTCAGAAGTTGACGCTTTGAAGAGAATTCTTTTGCGGTCCCTGAATGTTGGAACACGGATGTTGGGCCATCCGACGGCATGTATCCAAGCAGGTACCACCCATGTTGGCACTCTTCTAAGAAGTCATTCCCCAGGACCACGTCGAAATCATCCATGTCGGCGCAGTGAAGTCCAACTTTCCCTGCATCCGTTCCTGTGCGGTCACTTGTTTGGGATACTTAATTGGTTTCTCTTGGAGTCGACGGCCTTCAAGTTTCCCCACAGGTTCTGTTAGTGATCGTTCAATCAAGTCGCTTTGCTCTGAGTGTCCATGAAATTGGTGAGACGCCCCGTGTCCACTGAGGGCCGCGCCTTACGCCCCGCCAAGTGAATTCAGCATACATCAACTTGTGGTGTTCTCATCTTCTGTTTGTCCTTTTCTTTCCCTATGCGTACATCATGTACACAGCTCCCATCGAGCGTTCCTTGTCTTCGTTGGATTTCTTCTTCTTCTCTCAACCTCGTCCTCCTTGTCAGACTCATCCTAGAGTCCATGGCCGAAGCAAACGTTGTTGAAGTTTGTCAATCCCTCGTTTTGTTTGCATTCCCACCATTTGTGCGGCCTCTGCAAACCCTAGCAGCGCTTAATTTGCTTTCTATTCAAATATCCTTTTTGGGGTCATGCTGGTGACTCGATTTGCTTTTGGGTGAGATGACCCTATTTGTGAAGTCCCTCCCCACTTTTGTTTCGATTCAACCTGTTGAGTTGATACACACGCGAGCCGCTCAAACAACCTCCTTGGAGAGCCTGGGAGGTGGGCTTGTAGGGGGTGTTGATTAGAGTCCTTTTTTCGAGTTTTTCTCCTTTCCAAAGGAAATCAACGAGTCTCTCCGCTTCTCAACCTGTCGAGAGAGTAGTGAGTTTTGTCGCACAATTCTCATTGGGCCCATTCTTTCAACCCGTAGATGAATTTGAAGAGACGATCTTGTCGCTCATGTTTGGATGTCGAGCATAACTGCGGGAACGTAACACGACTAGTCTGAATGGAGCCGTTTGACTTAATTTCTGCAAGCTTTTCTTCGGGCAATGAATTCATGTTTCTGGGAGAACTTGACAGCTTGTCGCGTACCCTATCAAAAAACTATTAAAACTAACCGAGCTAGTGGTACAGGATCGTTATCACGAGGAATACATTATAACTACTGATTAATGAGTAAAGCATCTAAACTAACAAAAATAACGTTGGTGTGTTAAAGAAATGCTAAGTAAGTGACAAGTGTAAAAAAGAATTAAACTATATAATAAAGAATCTAACTATGTCACTATAGAATAATTGACACGATAGTTGGCATCACATTCAACATGTATATATCAAAACAGGAAACAAAGCTCTCTCGAATCATTGAACCATAGAACTACTCCTAACCAGTATATCTCCGACCTAGGAATCTCATTCGTATTATTGATGTGATCTTTCTAAGTCTCAATCGCTAGATCTAGACTGTGACTAATCAGATAACAATTAAGTTGGTCTACGAATTGATTAAACATGAATAACATTTAATTAGGAATGATTATAAGCCAAGCCATGATTGAATCAAACGCAATTTTTATAATCAAATCAAATTGCTTAATCCCCATCGTCTCTAGGAATTAGCTACTCGCCATAATTAAAACTAAAACATTGATGATTGTAATTGGGAAACTACATTCAAGCAAAAGAAAATAAAACAATTAATAAAACCTAGAATTAATTGGGAATAATAATTGAACCTAAAATTAATTCAAAACATAATCAAGCATAAAATTTAAAGCAATGAGAAACAAATCAAAAGAAAATATTTACCAAATGATTATTGCATTATGAATGAATGAAATGATTTCTCTGAAAGTGCCAATTAGGGTTCTTAGACAAAATACGTAATGGGAAAATCTCGTCCTTTGAATTAATGATGAGATGATAAAGATAATGGATGAGATTGATTAGGATTCTATCGCTTTAAACATGGAAAAATATCTAAATTAAACTAAGTTGCGTAAATACAATATGCCTTCATTAAAAGCCAATTTAAAAGTCCTAACTTAGTGCAGAATCGGGCCTCGATCCATCGGATCGGTGTATCCGATCTTCGGGGTTTACATAGTTTGCAGCAGAATCGTCATCTTCTAGAGGCCAATATTCAGGATCCGTGGTTCCAAATCACGCATGTGATCCTATCAAATCGAAGCTCTCGAAGTCTGTTTTCCAATGCAGCAGAATCGCAACCAATCAAACAAGGCAAACACAAGTTAGGTCAAAATAGTGATCATGATCACTTCTTTGCGTCGCTCACTCCCTACTCCTTGCCACTCTAAAAACTCCGTAGTTTTGCAATAAGGCTCGAAATCACTCCAATAAATGGAAGCCAACCTAAAATCTACTCAAACATAAAAAACAACATTATAGTAGCCAAGATGCCTTAAGAAGGCTAAAAACCATTGTATGCACAAGAGAATGGAGAAAAACCCATATAACAATACAATACATCAACCCCAAGCCAAACTCTTGCTTGTCTCACAGCAAGCTAACTAGATTCTCGATCTAAACACGTCTCACCCCCATAAAAACAACATCACGACCAATGGCTCGCGACCTAATCCTCAACCAAATCCCAAGTGATTCAATCCTATCCAAGAACATTAAATCATTCCAAAACACAACAGCAAGTAAGAGAGTGAATAGCAATCAGGAAGAAGACTCTCACTAGTGACACTCCTCTTGTTTGGGGTTAAAATATGAAGCCCATATCGCTCACCACCCCAATGTGCATTTAAAATGTGCACATGAATCAATTTTTGTGGCCTAAAATACTAAAGGACCTCCATCTCAACAACACTCATGTGTGAAAGGTATTCAATAGCACTCAACCTCAAGTCGACTCGAAATGCAATACACAACTCAACAACCTTGGCAGGTATCATCTCACAGACAACAAAGGACACAATATTATCAAGTGAAGGACTTTTAATAGCTTGTATGGCTAAGTTAGGTAGATAAATTTTGGGATATGTGGCTAAGTCAACTCAACGGGACATACACAATCAACACTAAAAAGCCAATGAAGGCTAAAACAACTGCCAAGCAATCCCAACTCGAATAACCAAAACCATCCACTCAAGAACCGTTCACAGACACAATCGCATCATCATCTTTTTTTTACAACAAGACACAAGTGCAAAGGCGATTTATTGACTAATAAACTATAAAATAAAACTTATTTTGGATTTTGATTTTTTGAAATGAATAATATCAAGACTAACTTTGCCTTGAACATACATAGAAACGATGAAATATACTCAAGTAAGGAACCAATATGAAACACTATACCACCAACTTGACCCAATACGAGCCCCAAATAAAAACCCACAAAGACCACACATCACCCCCAATATGCCCCTAAGCCAAACTTGGGTTACTCGAAACACCAAAACTAGGGTTTTAATGTAGGTAATCATGAATGAAAGGATCAGGCTCAAAATCAGGGATCAAGGGATAATAATGTTCTAATAACACTGAAGCACGCTCCTAAACAAATGAAAGCCTCCTATCTATGCTCAACATATACCAATATCCACTATAAGCAAGTACCAAGCAAAGACTAGAGATAATGAACATCAGAACTACAACAAGAAAGAAATAAATGATTATCAATTATGTCTCAAATCTCTCAAGTCAGTTCTTTCCTCGTTCCAAAGATACATCAGCATCATATCAGTCAAATCCAGTCTAAGGAATCAAAAAGCAACACTAAGTTCACAAGGTGAGTTTCAAGCATTCACAAGCATAACATCATTTTTCACAAAGGGGTACAGGAGACATGGTTTTTCAAGAGAATCATATTTATTTCTAAGCTACCTATGAAACAAATAACATTTTTTTTGGTGCAAGTAACTCGCCACTCTTTGCGTAATGAGTCGTAGCAAAACTTGCACTATCCTAGAAAGATATAAACTAGTACTAAACGATAAACTACCTCAACCGCTAGCGTCGCTTGACAAATTCCTCCCCCAAGCCAACTTTGCAATTCCTCAATGTCAAGAAAAGGAAGTATATCAACACATAATATCCATTTGGAGAACGACACTGAGGGAGAAAATCGGACTCATTTCGCAATTTTTCCCTGACTGAAACAAAAAAAATGCCCAAACACCACTTTTAGAAGCCGATTTTGGAAAAATTAGGTGGTGCCTAACAGGTAGTGGTCCTTTGTTAGAATGCGTTTCCAGTCAACAGAAACACTACTCTTTTGTCCATTTGGAGCAGGTCAAATTTTCTGCGAACAATCTCGTCGACATGAGAATTTCCTCGATCCGAATCGATTGATCGACACCCGATCCGATCGATCACCTTGATCCATGGTCTCGATTTTTTTCAAATCTGCCTTACCCCCATCCGATCGATTGGGTATCGCGACGCACCGATGCACGTTCACCTATCCGATTGTCTTCGGATTTTTCCAAAAATTTTTGCCTGTACCCTCGCATCCGAGTCGGATTGGTGATCCAAGCGCCCATCCGATCGGATCACTTTTGCTTAATTCAGATTTCCAAATTTCACACACTCCCGCATCTGATCGATTGATGATCCGATCCCTGATCCGATCGATCAGGTCAATCCGATCGATTGTCCCTGCTGAGATATCCCTTTTTGCCTGTTCTTTTTACTTATCCCTCATGCACAATCATCATAAACATCATTCCCCTTCTTCCTCACTCACTCAAAATCTCAGTTCACATTATTATAATCTACGAACTACTCTAAAAACGCAAGAACACGGTTGCCTTCCCGCAAAGCCTTGTTTAACGTCACGAGCCTGACGCATACTACCTCGATTAAAATCAAATGACTGAGTGGCTCATGAAATATAGAATCTCCATAAGGCACAACTATATCTCTCTATTGGCACATATGAATGTGGCTTGCGGACTTAAATCCTTTTCATGCTTTCCATTCGTTGTCCTCCGCATAAACCTAAGTCTCAACAACAGACGATGGCGTCTTGTCGTATACCACGTAGGGAAAGAGTTTAAGAGGGTTAATGTGTCAAGCACTCCCTTTGTTCTCCATACGAAACTCATAAGTAGTAGTCTTCTTTCCAGTTTCACCATTCACCTGCAAAGACTCAACATCACAACACAATGCTGTGTGCTCGTGAGGCCCCATTTCCGCAAGAAGGCTTACGCTTTCGCCTCCAAAGGCCGAAGCGTGCCGCACGCTCCAGCGTCAAAACGCTAGGACCGTGACACTATGCATATATTATCAACTATATATCTACCCTGAATAAATCCTGCCTGAACAGAATTAATAAGATCCTTCGAATTTTACACTTGCAAATTTGGGAAAGGAAAAATTTGGGAGACATAATTATTTATGCACRGTTGATGGTTCATGGCAAAAGAAAAAATAATTGGGAGGTTTTGCTTGGATAGGGAAAAAATCATTTAGATCAAGTTATTCTTCATCAAGGAGGTTTTATGGTTATAATTTCGGGGTTGCAAATGGAAGCTCAAACTTGTCTCCCATGTCTCAAGTACTTTACGGAAAATATCAACAATAGTAGCAATTTAAGCTTAGCCATCTCCACTGACTCTTCATTATTGGTATAGATGTTCAGCATACAAATAAAATAATCAATAAATCTATTATGGACATTAAAGAAAGAACGGAGTACATGACTTGGCAAAATCGTTGTTATGGTTCAAAATAACAAAGGTGGATAGAGCACAACTGGAGGATGTAGATAAACTAGCCAATCTTTGTAGACTTCAACATTTAGTTATAGGTTTTTAGTATTTAGTATTGTCTTTACTTTCCTTGTAATTTTTTAGAAGTCGAAAAAAATAAAAATTAAAGACTTCTGTCACAAAACTCGAGCAACACAATACAAGTACCCCAAATACAGTACTCATCACTCTATAAGGAACTCGTACATCAACTATAACAGTATTTATCACTTCTATAATTGCAATTAAGTGCATCCACACATCTTCCAAACAGCCCAACACCATGTTCCAGGRCTACAATTGCTTGGAACTTGTAATGGCCTCGTATCAAAACATTTTACCAACGCCATCTTGTCGAGGTACAGAATCATTAAGCTGCATTTGCCTAGAATTTCCAACCATCGTCAACAACTCATTAGTCTTGMCAAACAGGCCAAGCAAACCTCCGGTATGTATGAATAAGATCCTTCTACCTTCCCACTTCTTAGGATTTTCAGTCACATCCTTCATTAATCCAAACATGGCTTTCCCACTGCAAAGAGAAATAACAATTCTCAAACCTGAGTTACTGCTAGTTACTGATGGTATATTATCGTGAAAGGAATAGAGAAAAAGTGCAATTATTTCTATATTATGTTTTCACTACACTAACTTGAATTCTACTAAAAGCTACAGCAAGAATGACATGCACAAATTGATAAGACAAGTCCCATGATAATGTTTTATAACATACATGGTTACTAGTGTGAATATATATGTGGTCAACATTTCTAAAATTTGACCACCATAAAGAAAGTTGAATTATGCATTCGAGTCCGACCCATTATCAATCATAGTTCTTGATATCTCTTGTCTAGGCCAACAAAGCTCTTTAAAACACTTTTCCCCTCGAAAAGTTTCACAATTAGGACTACCTGCAGCAATTAAAAGTTTCCCCTAATGTGAAATGCTTTTTGCCAGAAAAGCATTTAAAAGGTGCTTCAACAAAGATCTGCATAGCAGATCAACCTTATTCCAAACATTAAATTATAAAAAAGGTCTATTACCAAAGGATATCATAAGCACAGCATAGTCTTCCAAGAAAGTTTCAAACTATTTATTTTCTGAATTAATGAAACACATACCTGTAAACTGGATCAAGAACAACACCAGTAGCAGAAGCAATGTCCTTCACAAATCTAAGCTCTTCCTGCGTGTTGATTGCATAACCCAGACCTTTGGCCTGTGGAGGTATTATTTTAGAATGCAAGAGGGGATAGTTGTGAAAGCTAATGATAGTAATATATTATAAGAAATCAGTTGAGAAAAAGAAAAACAATATTTGTTGGAGCAAAGTTACAACTCCCAACTTAAACCACAAAAATAACATTTGAGTTTGGACCAATTCTATAATATACTGCAACATTAAAGTATCAAAGTGATACTTTGAATTAACTAAATGACTTACAGCTAGCACTTAAAACAACTAACTTTAAGCCTAATATAACATACTTTCAAAGAACACATGCGCATATTCTCAGCTGTTACCTTTCCTAACAAAAGGAAATACAATGTGACACGTTTTATCATTAATCAGTATCCTTCGTAGATTTGTTTAATACCTGCAATGATACATCCAAACACACGAGACACGACATAGAAAGCTCATTTTAAAAGCATGATTTGTGATGAAAAAGAGATACACTTTCCTAACTGGCAGCACACGCACACGCGCGCACACAGGATACACAAAGACAAATGAAGGATTCTCTTTAAAAATACAGAATCTATCAAAATAATGCTCCAGAGCCCAATTCTCTCTACAAAATTGGGAAGAATAATCCTCCCTCCCTCCCTCCCTCCCTCCCTCTCTCTCTCTCTCTCTCTCTCTCTCTCTCTCTCTCTGAGTTTCTCTCTCTCTGAGTTTCTCTCTCTACAAAACTTCCATTGTTGTGGGTTTAAGTGCTTCGGCGCCCGAGCCATGGCAAAAACTCGCAAGCAGCGGAAGAATCAAGGKGATAAAGGTAGCTCYGCTGAGGGAATCACTTCTGCGATGGATGATTTGAATGCAGCAGATGATTGCAAGGAACCCTCAACAAACCAAGATTTCTGACTTCAACTCAAATTCTCACTCCAGAAGCTTCAATTCAAGCTCTCCAGGACAAAGCAAACATTAATCATGGCTGAATGTGCTCAAGGAAGGCACAAAGGCTTCATCACCATCAAGGGTTTCCGCTGAGAAACAGAGCATCACTCCTGATCCAGTATTTGTGCTTCCACTGTCTGAATTGATGTTGAGGATATTGAGGAGATTGAGTATTAGAAATCTGCTATTGTCTGGTATGTTGTGGGTGCAAATCCACCCCTTACTGTAATGGAGGGATTTGTGTGTCGTATTTGGAAATGCATAATATTGATAAGATTGCTCCGATAGGTGGAGGCTTATATCTTGTTCGTTTTTCTACCATGAAATCGATGCTTATTGTCATCAATGGTGACCATTTTTTATTTGATAAAAAGCTTGTTATGTGTAAACCTTGGACCCCTGATATGGAAGTGATGACGGATGAGTTAAAACTGGTGCCAATATGGATTCGACTGCCTAAACTGGATATTAAATATCGGGGGGAGAAATATCTCACCAAAATTGCAGGGATAGTTGTGAAAGTGTTAAGAATTGACAAAGCAACTAAGAATAAGGATAAATTGCTTTTTGCTCGTGTTATGGTAGAAGTGGGTATACAACAAACATTGACAGAGAGCATAAGTTTTCTGAATGAGAAGAATATGTTGGTTGAGCAACAAGTAGTCTATGAATGGAGACCTCTTTTTTACTCCAATTGTCAATTTTAGGGCCATATAAAGGACCTCAGAAATGGGTTCCTAAGGTACCAGCTAAACTTTTAATTGATGAGGAGGGTTTTCAGGTTGTTGTAAAGAAGAGGAGCTCTGTTCTGTCTACTACTGGGGATGACATTGTGCCTAATACTGGGCCATCCAAGTCTATTCCTGCTACTCCATTAAGTAATGCCTTTCAAGCATTGGAATCTGATGGGGAGAGTGATGATGGAGAGGTGTCTGTTAAAAGTGATAGTGTGGGAATTGTTCATGATGGTGGGGAAGGGATTCCCCTCCACCACAAGGATAATATCCTCTTGTGGAATGTGAGGGGACTGAATAACATTGATAWACAAAAGAAGGTGAGAAACATGTTTCTGCATCAGTCTCCTGCAGACTAGGGTGAAGAGAGCCAATCTGGGGAATCTTTACCTTAGGTTGTGTCCTAACTGGTGTATTTTTACAAACCATAATTGCCATTATAATGGGAGAATCCTCATTGCATGGCAACCAAGTTTCRTCACTGTAAATATTCTACATTATTCTACTCAATTAACAAGGTGTCTTTTAGTATGACCTTTATTTATGGTTTTAATACCAAAGAAGAAAGGCCAGCTTGTGGAGTGAACTGCTAGATATTGCAAAGGTAGGGACTTCAATGCTATCATTAATTTTGATGAAAGGCTAGGGAGCCCTGTTAGGCTCGCTGATATTGCCCCAACGAAAAACTGCATCGATGCCTGTGGTTTGGAGGAAATGAAAGCTTCTGGAAAGTTTTATTCTTTGGACAAATAAGCAAGAAGGAGAAGCTCGGGTTTTCTCAAGGATTGATAGGGTGTTAGGCCACTTAGAATGGATGGCAACTTTTCCTAATTTTCTTCCTGAAGAAGATTTTGATCACACCCCTGTTTTGATATAATCTTTCATGCATAAAGTTGAAAAGGCCCCCTTTTGCTTTCATAATCATTGGTGCCATAACCAGAGATTTCTAGACGTGGTTAAAGCTGCTTGGTCCAGACCTGTAATTGGGTGCACCATGTTTAAAGCTTGTCAGAGGCTCAAATGGCTTAAAAAAGTCATGAAAATGATGGATGCTAGAGGTCAAACTTAACTTGAAGCTGCTGCAAAGGAGGCTAAGCTTTCTTTACTCAAAATTCAGGATCATCTATTGGGTGCTCAGTAGAAGGCTACCCTAGCTGCTTATATGATTGCTTGGAAGGATTWTAATTCCATGTTATATCAGATGGCTAAGATCCAATGGCTGAAGGAGGGGGATGCCAKTACTAAGTTGTTTCATAACAGAATTAAAGCAAGGAAATCAACAAACACCATCYATACACTACTTGATGCAAAGGGTAAGTGGATTGACAACCGTGCAGGTGTTGCTCAAGCTTTCATTACATGGGTTCAATAGTAAATTTTACAAGTCCAGTTCGGAGGTGCTGATAATTTGAGTATTGATTTTTTATTTACACTTTTCAAAGTTGGGGAAATGTAACTATAAAAATTTTGGCCCAACTCCAAACATATGTTCCATAGATAATATGATTTGTTAAATTTACTTCAATAGTTGAATCAAGAAACTCTCGATCAAATTCCGCAAAACCGCAACAACAAAGTCTTAGTTCCCAAAACAATCACGTCTTTTATCATGAATCATTAATGATTCATTATAGAATTTAGCAAAGAATCTAATATTATCAAATAATAAAGGAGTCAAATTCATCCAATTTTCTAACTCGGTTTGGTTCACGATGTACTAAGCCCAAATAAAGGAGGAAGGTTGCAAAAACTATGTCACATCCTTCATCATGGATGAGCGAGAATAGTACGACGATGGGGGATCTCCTAGAAAGTCCACGCGGTGCCATGCCGCGAGCCCATGGTTGGGCAAGAATAGAGTTGGCAACGGATCATGGACCCCCCCGGATCTGTGGATCCATATCCGTTTTTACGAATATGGATCCTAAATTTTTAAACCCTACGAATACGGGTCGGATACGGATCCTGTCGAAAAAAACGAATCCGGATCCGTTTACCCGTTTTTTTAATAATATATTTTTTATCACCCAATACTCTGTACTAGTTTACACGTAAGTTGTAATATACCACATTACTAGATATTGCTCACTTTTATCATTATTCATTACACTAACATTACTCATTTTGGATGAAAATTATTCATTACTTTTATCATATTTTATAATAAGTAATAATGAAGATTAGTAATACTAATAGTTTAGCACTTTCATTAGTTCCGGATTTTGTGATTCTTACAAACTTGATTTCGGATGCTTTCGAAATTTGTTTTATTTTTATTGATAATTGTTAAACTTTGCGTACTTGTAGTGAGCACTTTGTTAATTTTCTAAGTTTTGACCTAAAAAACAATGTATGGATGGTTTGGATTTATTAAAGGGAAATTATCCAAAATAACCCTCTACTTCGCCACATTTCTATGGAAACKCTGAACTTTGATTTTGAGGTTTTTGTGGGATTTTTTTAACGGAGTGTTAACAATCCGTTAACTCCTCCCTCCCTCTCACTTCCTCTGTTTCATGTTCTTCCTCAACTACCCCTTGCCTCATCATCTGCCATAACTTATCTTCTTCCTTCTTCCTCCAAACCCCCTTAACCTCCCATGTCCACCATTATCAAACAGCCACCTACATCCACCTACAACTCGAATTTGACCACCTCCWACATATATAGCAAACCCAGATTTCGAGCACCACCACTACAATAYTTTTGCACAACACAACAATTCGAACAACACAAAACAACAATCGAAGCAGCAGCACCACAACAACAAAACCTCAATTTTCTTTCAATTTCTATCAAAACTCAAACCCAAAAATTCGTGCAAAATTGAGAAAAAACGCGACAACAATAGAAGCGAACATAGAGGAGATAGAGACGACAGGAATTCGACCACAATTTGAGCAGAATTTCGAGATTCGAGATTGAATTTGGTCCAGATTTTTGCCCAGATGTGTCAATGTGTCAATGTGTCAGTAGAGGGTTATTTTGGATAATCGCTTAAAGTTCAGGGTTACCTAGGATAATTTCCCTTTATTAAATGTTGTTTTGGTGACTTAAAATAAGTGAACTATTGCAATTTAGTTTTGGATCCGTGTTAGATCTGTATCCGTAAGATCCGTCTTATATGGATATGGATCCTAATAAAAAATATCCGACGAATACGGGTCGGATATGGATCCTTCTCTCAAAAACAGATCTGGAAAGTAGGATTCGGTCCAYATTCTACCCGTTGCCATCACTAGGCGAGAATAATACTAGGATGGGTGACCGCCTAGGAAGTCCTTGTGTTGCTAAGTTTTGGAATTAAGGTGTTCGAAGAACAAGAAGAAATCTTTAAACTTATAACAATCAATCAAACTTCATATCTTTTCTAACTCCTCCCCAACAAGTCATATTTGTTCTCCACTTCTCCCCCTACCTCGTTTGAGCTCTTCATGATGCACCATAACACTCTAGACACTATTTCCCTAAGGCACTAACAATATTGCACCAAGAGACAATACTTTAACAAAACATCCATGCAATGCAAACTCAATGATCTCCATAAGAAAAAGTCTAAAGCTAAGATAGAAACATACATCTTGAATGTTCACAATGTCACGAGAATTGACATTGGCCTCAACTCCATCAAGGAGGCCCTGAACGAAGTCATAGAAGTAATTTGGATCATCACAGACTGAAAATGCATGAACCTGCACATCCAGGCAATCTGATATCATAAAATTGATTTTGGCAATTCCAACATGAAAGAAACGGGTGTCACGAGAGACCTACTTTTGCCTTTAAAGTACTCAGCCATGACCCCAAAGACAGACCAGCAATCGTTCCCCCGCTGAAAGTAAACAGGAACGAGAATACAGGGTGAATGAAAGTATTTAATTTCAGAATGGCATAACAGTTGTATCTTGTCTAAAACAGGAACGAGAATACAAGGTTGATGAAGTATTTAATTTCCGAATGGCATAACAGTTGCATCATCTTGTCTCTTACACATACACATGCATACATTGACATGATCGCAAAGAAACTCCATGTACCCCATACATTACAAAACTCTTCCTTAATAACTGAAAATGCTCCAACAATAGGAACAACATGAAATTTCAAAGCAAGTGGCTCACGGCCTCACGTATTKAATGCTCGATATAGGAAATCTGAAGGTTTAAATAAGCACTGCTCAAAATCCACAGAAATGTCAAGGTCCGAAATTTTACATCTCATTTTTTTTAACTACATTTTGTTAAACAGCATCGCAGTATTCCATAAGATTATTTTTTTCCAAATTTACAATGTAGTTCTGCTCTTCAGAGACTTTTCTGTTTTCATGTTGGTGCTCCTTTATCGCTTTACACCGTCCCTCTGTCCCCCCTTCTCTCCCCACTCCTCCCAAATGTTTTAACATGCCATGCCCAAAAAAAAAAAAAACCAAAAAAATAATAATAAATTTGACCGGTTAGCAATGTCTTTCAAATATGGTTCTTCTTTATACCAACAATCTTGAAACTCCACTATGCCATTTTCTTGCAAGTATGGTGATCTGGATAGGGATTAGATCATTATTATTAGCTTTATTTTATTATTATTGTCGAATATTTGTTAGGATTAATTATTTTAGTATTTTTAAGTTAGATTTATTTTGTCTTATTTTTGGAAAATTGATTATTGTTAGGATATTATTCTAATTTGTTTAGTTGGAATAATATCTTAGATTAGATTCGGTTGGGTTAAGTTTGTTAGATTAGATTTGGTTAGGGTTGTTTTATTAGATATTGTTAGGATTAATTTAGTTAGGATAATTTCCTGAAGGATTTATATTTTCTTAAATATTTGTTTAGTTTTAGATATATTTATGTGTTATAACTGATTATTGCCCGAACAATGCTCGGCTTTTAATAATTTTAGTTATATATTCGCGCAGATTTTAATACTAACAAAATACTCTTTTTGAATTATTATTAAGGTAATAAATATTTTACTTACCTATTATCCAATGATGTAGAAATTAATCATTTTCAAAGTACATTTATCATCTTTTATATCTTCATAATTATTTTTTTATATTTTTTATGCAATTTTATGGAGGGAAATTTAGGAGGGAAAAAAAGAAGAGGGTGGGGATTGCTTTAGTTATAGAATATAGATAGGTTCGAATATTTTAATAAAAATTAGTTTATTTGTCAAAAATTCTCTTTGTTAATTTAGAGAAACCTTGTGAGTTTTTGTGGTTGGTCCAGAAACACTTGATTACTACTTGTCGGCTGCTTCTTTGGAGTGGTTCATTTTGTGAGTTAAGATCCTTCAAATTCTGTGGTTGGTCCGGGAGTTTTGATGTTATTTTCATTTGTTTTTTCATCCTTTGGAAATTCAACAATTCGTCGTTAATTGTGGTATTCGAGGGATTTGTGAGCATCTTGCTTATAAATTACATCAAATTGGTATCAGAGCAACGATTCTTTGGGTGGTCGTTTATGTCAAGAATTATTCCATAACTTTGCAGATTTTTGGTTGAAAATTTTCCAGATTTTTGGCAACTTTGCAAGCTTGTTCACACTCGTCTCTTAAGCTTTTCAGGTGATTCTTTTTTGAATTTGATAACATTTTGGTCTGTTTTACCTGTGAAATTTGAGAATTTTCAAGATGTATTGATATTTGGTTGATCGTTTTTTTACAAGTGGTCAGAATCGAAACAGTTTTGCGCAGTGTGAGGTAAAAATTTATTGTGAATTATTGGCTTTGAATTTTACATGAAAGTTTGGTCGAGTGTTCAGACATAAAGAGGAACGTCTGTACAAATTCAGCTTTAGTTCGAAAATAAATAGCTTTGACGGCAACAGATTTGGTTATATCTATGAGTTTTTGCTAGGTTTTGAGTTCATGCAGATTGGGACAAGATTATGGAAAGAATGTCAAACTCTATGATTACAGTTTGATGGAAGCTTCACTAATAAGGTTCTTGATTGGCCGATAAAAAAATAGGTGTTCTAATGTCAAGGAATAGGAATAATTTCAATCAGTTTTGTCAACAAAATAACTATCACTTGGGAAGATATCAAGAACTTGAAGAAATTGACAATTGAAAATCTTGGATAGATCTCAGTCCTTTATATCTTCAAGAATTTAACCTCATGCTAGGAATAGAAAATGTTCATCATTTCATAGTGGAAGGGAAATACAAGATATTACATGTGTTTAGAAAGTGCTCAAGATATAAGTAAGGTTGAAACTTTGGCATCACAATAGTATACTTTGTATTGATGTTGCAGTGACTTGTACAGAAGAATCGATTGTTCATATATTATGTACCATGAAAGAAAAGGTTAGTACCATATACTACAGTCAAAACGAATTGGAACGACCTACTACAAAGCAATATCTATTCCTTTCGCACAAAAGGTGGATTAACGAATTCGAGTCTTTGAAAAATGGGAAAATCTTTTAAAAAGTAAGGAAATGTCTTATTTTGGAAGTCCTACTTAACACAACTCGTCTTAGATAATATTGTAGAAGCATATGTTGAGAACTATAATTTACGACACGCTACTAAGAATGTCGCAATATGAATGGTTTGATGGTTGTACACAAACTTGGGACAAGTTTGTTTTCAAAAAGGGGAAATGATCTGGATAGGGATTAGATCATTATTATTAGCTTTATTTTATTATTATTGTGAATATTTGTTAGCTTTATTTTATTATTATTGTCGATATTTGTTAGGATTAATTATTTTAGTTAGATTTATTTGGCTTATTTTTGGAAATTGAATTAATTGGTTAGGATATTTTTAATTTGTTAGTTGGAATAATATTTAGATTAGATTCGTTAGGGTTAGTTTGTTTAGATTAGATTTGGTTAGGGTTGTTTTAATTAAGATTTTGTTAGGATATAATAGTTAGGATATTTTGGGATAAGAATTTTATCTTTTAAATATCTTGTTTAGTTTTTAGATACTATTTGTGTTATAAATGGTCTGAATATTTTAATAAAAGATTATTTATTTTGTCAAAAAATTCTCTTTGTTAATTCAGAGAAACCTTGTGAGTTTTGTGGTTGGTCCGGAAATTCACTTGATTAGCTACATTGTCGGTTGCTTCTTTGGAGTTGGTTCACTTTGTGAGTTAAGATCCTCAATTCTGTGGTTGGTCCGAGAGTTGAAGTTATTTTTCTCACGTTTATTCTCATCTTTGGAAATATCAACATTCGTCTTAATTCGTGGTATTCGAGGAGTTGTGAGCATCTTGCTTATAAATCACATCATATGGTTCAAAACCCAATTTTGTGGACCAAAATTTATTTTTTTTTTAACCAATGCTTTGGTAATCTTAATTTTCATAAGATATGTATCCCTTTATAATTCAACAATCTGATACATAAAGACTACTATAAATATAATTTTATTTGAAAATATATATATACTCTCCGTTATAAAAAATCGCTCACTTTGGTTTTTTCGGAAACGAGGCAAAATTTGGTAAGTGATGAGGTGTGTTGGTGGGACTAAAAAGAGAGATAAAGTGATTAAAGTAGGTGTATTGAAGAATATTTAATAAAGTGTAGAAAAATGAATATTTTAATTGTGGTCGCACATAAAAGAGGGAAAATGAGTATTTTAATTGTGGTCCTATTCAAAAATTGGAAAGAAAGAAAGTGAGGCAATTATTATGAAATTTCCTAGAAAAAAACTGAGGAATTTTTAAAACGGAGGAAGTACTATGATCAATTAGCATTTTTACACTAAGTTTTGACTACTAGCTACTAGTAGACTTAATTACTCTTAGGCCCTATTTGTTTTGAAAAGGACAATGTTTTGCAGAAAACTATTTTTCCCATTTTACTTGTTTGTTTGGCAAAACAAAATAACTGAAAAATTTGGGTAGAAAACTATTTTCATTCATAAGAAAACATTTTCCTTTCAAAAACAATGGAAAACTATTTCCTTTCTTTTCTCAAGTAAGGTTTCTTCAAACAAACAAGGATTATGAATTTAAGGAAACAATTTTCATACAAACAACAATGGAAAACAATTCTAATCTCCAATTTTCCCCGCGGATTTTTTTTTTACAAGGAAATCATTTTCCAATAAATATTTTCCTCACAAGCAAAGTGAGCTTAGTCTTTCTAGCTTACGATCTTATGCAAAAAAAACAACAGATTTTAACTATTTGCCTATTGAAATGACAGATGTTAGCATATTTTAGTAATAATATACATTAGCTTCTCACAATTTAGTATCACTTCATAACGTTATAACTTCAACAAATGGATAACAGAACCAAGAGGGAATAAGTAGAGGAATACATGGGTAAGTAAGTTTGGAGATAAAGTATGAGAGGAGAAATCACATGGATAGGTAATTTTTATTTAGGTATTAAGTTTGGGTTATAGTAGACATTTCATGCTAAAATTTTATACCGATT
The DNA here is from genome assembly GCA_008642245.1 of Bassia scoparia. Lineage (NCBI taxonomy): Eukaryota > Viridiplantae > Streptophyta > Magnoliopsida > Caryophyllales > Amaranthaceae > Bassia > Bassia scoparia. The sequence continues at coordinate 25,479 of SNQN01005411.1, read as the reverse complement.
TATGGAAAGTAGGAAATTGAGATGTTATTTGTGCAACCCATATAAGAAATGTTGAAGTTAAAGTGTTACGAAGCGAAATTTCGAATGTGCTTGCAATTTATGAAAAATATGTAACGGTATGCCCACCATTGGAGAAGAAAAATTAGGCTACTTGCAAGCACCTCCTGCTTGGTTGAACCAATCAATGAATGAAATAATCAATCAATGAAACCTTATTCCCACAAGTGGGGTATTGCTGACATAAATTTTCCTCCTCCATCTCCTCAAATCAATTATGACAAGTGGTGTTATATTTTTGTATAATAATATGAAAAAATTATATTGGACAATTCAAGCTACAAGCGTTGTAGGTAACTGTTGTTTAAAGTTGTAGCTTCAATCATAAGTAGCTTAAATTTTAATTGAAATTGCAAACTAAATACTATGCAACCAAGATTGGAGATGCTCTTATTATCTATCATTAATTTACAGCTTTTATCCTACCACAAATCAATCCAAGGTAGAACAAATCCATAACCAAGATTGAAGTGTACTTTCGGTTTTTTTATGGTTGCACCAACATTTTTTTGGATCTAATCTCCCAAGAAACAATTTAGCATGAACAAAAGCTAGATTCCATAAAGTTATGTGTAAACCTCACATGCTAAAACAAATATCGTCAAATTTTCTCGAGTCTGCAAGGGCGTGAGCTGTTCTTCTATCTCCTAATGGCCTCGAGATATTCCCTGCAAATAATATGAGCAACAAAACTTAACCTATTGTAAAAATTAAAAGACAAAAAAGCAATCAAACAACTTAAGAAAGGACAGAAGTACACAGAAGATGGTCAAAACACATAATCAGTAAGCATTTCAGAGAATATTTTGTAATACTTTCTTGAAACTGTACCTAGATGTGTTCAGAATATGGATGGTTAGAAAAATGGGATGATTTTTAGGCTAATTAAAATGCAATGTTTTTTGCTAAGACCATGCATCAGTAAGAACCATTTAAAGAAATTATTGCCATTGCAATAACACAGAATTGTATATTGGTTATACAGAGAAGTTGACTTCCACATTACAGTTAAAAACCCTATCAGCAAGGATTGGCTATAAAATGTAGATGCATTGCATTACACCAGTCATTGTTATACGAGCATCTCTAGCTCAAAGGAGATGCAAGCCTAAGTTATGTTGCCAAGTATTAAGGCGGTATTTAAGTATCAAGCATCGATATGATTATTAGGGTATGTGATCATCTCCTTAACGTTGATAATACTTTATTTGCTTTCAATAAAACCCTTGAAAGAGTTTGACAATAGCAACCTTGGAGAATTAAAAAGGAAATTTCACAAGCCTAACATCGCAGCAACCACATTCCAGAATTGCAGAATACATGTTATTATATTAAAACTTCAGTTGATAGAAGAACATAAATTTGCATAAGCAATCATGCAAATGTGCATGATAAATAACTTAAAGCATTTAAGACAGCGATTTGCAATTATTAATTCACTTATTTTGTTTGCCTTATATTCTCGACCTCCATATAATTTGATTGCTAGAATAAAAGGTTTAATAGAATTCAAATCTTTAGTTAATTACCCACTATATACAAGTAATGTATATATATTGATGAGAAGTCTTTGTGCGCTTCCATTAAGGATAGATTATTGATCAGTCTCTTTAATCTTTACTTTTGTGTGTGGTTACGAGGTTCAGTTCTTGAATAAAATGGTGTTAAGAGTTAACTCAAGTTCATACCTACTAGCTTAACCCATGAAACCTCTTCGAACCAGTGGCCTTGCACTTACGAAGCAATGAAAGCATGAGCAAAAATTCTCAGGGTGCAAATTAGACGTTTAGCCTTTTGATGAAGAGATCCAAAACTTTCCAAATCACACACATTACACTGCCTGAATAACATAAAATTCATTAAAAGTAGACAAACGATGCATTACTTGGGACAAATAAGTACAGTTTTTTAGAAACTTTGTTTTAATGTATGTTATCATCTTTTAACAGTTCAGGTTTATCAAGATTATTCTTTCCAAATAGTGCAACTCAATGCTAGGAACGACTAGTAAAAAGTTAAAAAAAGATGAAAGAGCTAAATATTTTCCAGATTGTATATAAGATTTAATCAGTATAATCCACAATAGAGAAGAGCAAATTCATATATATTTAAGTGCTTACAGTTGACTACTTATGCTGCGTCATCAAAGGGAGCTAATAATATTCACCAAGTTCCTAAACAGTTTGAACCACCAACAGGAATAACATATGGTTTTCTCCTTCACTTCTAAGCTTTCTTCCATACATTTGTCAAAGCCGCAAAAGACAAATATGGCCCCAATTTAAACCTAGATGAACACTGCTCCAGAAAGTTTGTAGTACTGTGCATAAA
>SNQN01005411.1:0-23066 GCA_008642245.1 Bassia scoparia | reverse complement strand
TGGAGCTGGCACATTGTCTATGCGAGATATTGGATTGAAGCTTCAAACTAAAAGGTTCTGATTGGCAGATAAAAATAGGGTGGTAGTAAGGAATAGGACATATTTAATCAGTTTGTCACAAAATACTATCACTGGGAAGAATATCAAGAACTTGAAGAAATTGACAATTTGAAAATCTTGGATAGATCTCAAGTCCTTTATCATCTTCAAGAATTTAACCTCATGCTAGGAATAGAAAAAATGTTCATCATCTCATAGTGGAGGGGAAATACAAGATATTACATGTGTTCTAGAAAGTGCTCAAGATATAAGTAAGGTTGAAACTTTGGCATCTACAATAGTATATTTTGAGTATTGATGTGCAGATGAGCTTGTACAGAAGAATCGATTGTTCATATATTATGTACCATGAAAGAAAAGGTTAGTACATATCACTACCAGTCAAACGGAATGGAAGACCTACTACAAAGCAAATCTATTCTTCTTTCGACAAAAGGTGGATCTAACGAATTCGGTCTTTGAAAATGGGAAAATCTTTTAAAAGTAAGGAAATGGTCTTATTTTGGAAGTCTACTTACATTACAACTCGTCTATAGATAATATTGTAGAAGCATATGTTCGAGAACTATAATTTACGACACGCTACTAAGATGTCGCATATGAATGGTTTGTGGTTGTACACAAACTTGGGACAAGTTTTGTTTTCAAAAAGGGGAGAATGATCTGGATAGGGATTAGATCATTATTTTAGCTTTATTTTTATTATTATGTGAATATTTGTTAGCTTTATTTTATTATTATTGTCGATATTTGTTAGGATTAATTATTTTAGTTAGATTTATTTGCTTATTTGGAATTCGAATTAATTGGTTAGGATATTTTTAATTTGTTAGTTGGAATAATATCTTAGATTAGATTCGTTAGGGTTAGTTTGTTAGATTAGATTTGGTTAGGGTTAGTTTTAATTAGATATTGTTAGGATATAATTAGTTAGGATAATTTTGGGATAAGATTTATATCTTTCCTTAAATATCTTTGTTAGTTTTAGATACTATTTTGTGTTATAAATAGGTCTGAATATTTTAATAAAAGATTAGTTTATTCTTGTCAAAAAATTCCTCTTTGTTAATTCAGAGAAAACCTTGTGAGTTTTYTGGTTGGTCCGGAAATTCACTTGATTAGCTACATTGTCGGTTGCTTCTTTGGAGRTGGTTCCACTTTGTGAGTTAAGATCCTTCAAATTCTGTGGTTGGTCCGAGAGTTTGAAGTTATTTTCATCCGTTTTATTCTCATCCTTTGGGAAATATCAACAATTCGTCCTTAATTCGTGGTATTCGAGGGAGTTGTGAGCATCTTGCTTATAAATCCACATCATATGGTTCAAAACCCAATTTTGTGGACCAAAATTTAGTTTTTTTTTTAACCAATGCTTTGGTAAATCTTAATTTCATAAGATCTATGTATCCTCTTATAATTCAACAATCTGATACATAAAGACTACTATAAAATAATAATTTTATTTGAAAATATATATATACTTCCTCCGTTTATAAAAAATCGCCTCACTTTGGTTTTTCGGAAACCGAGGRAAAATTTGGTGAGTGATGAGGTGTGTTGGTGGGACTAAAAAAAGAGAGATAAAGTGATTAAAGTAGGTGTATTGATGAATATTTTAATAAAGTGTAGAAAAATGAATATTTTAATTGTGGTCGCCACATAAAAGAGGGAAAAATGAGTATTTTAATTGTGGTCCCTATTCAAAAATTGGAAAGAAAGCAAAGTGAGGCAATTATTATGAAATTTCCCTAGAAAAAAAACTGAGGCAATTTTTAAGAAACGGAGGAAGTACTATGATCAATTAAGCATTTTTACACTATAGTTTGACTACTAGCTACTAGTAGACTTAATTACTCTTAGGCCCTATTTGTTTTGAAGGAAAATGTTTTGCAAGGAAAACTATTTTCCCATTTTACCTTGTTTGTTTGGCAAAACAAAAATAACTGAAAAATTTGGGTAGAAAACTATTTTCCATTCATAAGGAAAACATTTTCCTTTCAAAAACAATGGAAAACTATTTTCCTTTCTTTTCTCAAGTAAGGTTTCTTCAAACAAACAAAGGATTATGAATTTAAGGAAACAATTTTCCATACAAACAAACAATGGAAAACAATTCTAATCTCCAATTTTCCCCCGGCAATTTTTTTTTTTTACAAGGAAATCATTTTCCAATAAAAATATTTTCCTCCAAGCAAAGTGAGCCTTAGTCTTTCTAGCTTACGATCTTATGCAAAAAAAAACAACAGATTTTACTAATTTTGCTATTGAAATGACAGATGTTAGCATATTTTAGTAATAATAATATCATTATGCTTCTCACAATTTAGTACTCACTTCATAACGTTATAACTTCAACAAATGGATAAACACGAACTCCAAGAYGGAATAAGTAGAGAGAAAATCACATGGGGTAAGTAAAGTTGGAGATAAAGTATGAGAGAGAAATCACATGGGATAGGTAATTTTATTTTAGGTATTAAAGTTTGGGTTATAGTAGACATTTCATGCTAAAATTTATACCGATTATGGAAAGTTAGGAAATTGATGATGTTATTTGTGACACCCATATAAAGAAATGTTGAAGTTAAAGTGTTACGAAGCGAAATTTCGAATGTGCTTGCAATTTATGAAAAATATGTAACGGTATGCCCACCATTGGAGAAGAAAAAAATTAGGCTACTTGCAAGCACCTCCTGCTTGGTTGAACCAATCAATGAATGACAATCAATCAATCAATCGAAACCTTATTCCCACAAGTGGGGTTTGCTGACATAAATTTTCCTCCTCCACTCCCTCCAAATCAATTAATGACAAGTGGTTTATATTTTGTATAATAATTATTAAAAAATTATATTGGACCAATTCAAGCTACAAGCGTTGTAGGTAACTGTTGTTTAAAGTTGTAGCTTCAATCATAAGTAGCTTAAATTTTTTAATTGAAATTGCAAACTACAATACTATGCAACCAACGATTGGAGATGCTCTTATTATCCTACCATTACATTTTACCGCTTTTATCCTACCACACAAATCAATCCAAGGTACGACACCAATCCATAACCAAGATTGAAAGTGCTACTTTCGGTTTTTTTATGGTTGCACCAACATTTTTTTGGATCCTAATCTCCAAGACAACACATTTAGCATGACACAAAAGCTAGATCCATAAAGTTATGTGTAAAACCTGCCACATGCTACAACAATATCGTCAAATTTTCTCGAGTCTGCAAGGGCGTGAAGCTGTTCTTCTATCTCCCTAATGGCCTCGATATATCCCCTGCAAATAATATGAAGCACAAAAGCTTAACCTATTGTAGAAAATTAAAAGACAAAAAAGCAATCAAACAACCTTATAGAAAGGACAGAAGTACACCAGAAGATCGGTCAAACAACATAATCAGTAAGCATTTCAGAGAATAAATTTTGTAATACTTTCTTGAAACTGTACCTAGATGTGTTCAGAATTATGGATGGTTAGGAAAAAATGGGATGATTTTTAGCTAACTTAAAATGCAATGRTTTTGCCTAAGACCAATGCATCAGTAAGAACCATTTAAAAGAAATTATTGCCATTGCAATAACACAGAATTGTATATTGGTTATACAGAGAAGTTGACTTCCAACATTACAGTTAAAAACCCTATTCAGCAAGGATTGGCCTATAAAATGTATGACTGCATGCATTACACCAGTCATTGTTATCAGAGCATCTCTAGCTCAAAAGGAGATGCAGCCTCTAAGTTATGTTGGSCAAGTACTTTAAGGGATGGTATTTAAGAAGTCAAGCATCGCATATGATTATTAGGGTATGTGATCATCTCCTTAACGTTGAGTAACTCCTTTATTTGCTTTCAATAAATACCCTTGAAAGAGTTTGAAACTAGCAACCTTGGAGAATTAAAAAGGAAATTTCACAGCCTAACATCGCCAGCAAGCCACATTCCAGAATTGCAGAATACATGTTATTATAATTAAAACTTCAGTTGATAGAAGAACATAAATTTGCATAAGCAATCATGCAAATGTGCATGATAAAATAACTTAAAGCAGTTAAGAACAGCGATTTTGCAAATTATTAATTCACTTATTTTGTTTGCCTTATATTCTCGACCCTCCCATATAATTTGATTGCTAGAATAAAAGGTTTAATAGAATTCAAATCTTAAGTTAATTACCCACTATATACAAGTAATGTATATATATTGATGAGAAGTCCTTTGTGCGCCTTCCATTAAGGATAGATWATTGATCAGTCTTTAATCTTTACTTTTGTGTGTGGTTAACGAGGTTCAGTTCTTGATTAAAAAAATGGTGTTAAGAGTTAACTCAAGTTCATACCTACTAGCTTAACCCAATGAAACCCTCTTCGAACCAGTGGCCTTGCACTTACGAAGCAATGAAAGCATGAGCAAAAATTTCTCAGGGTGCAAATTAGACGTTTAGAACCTTTTGATGAAGAGATCCAAAACTTTCAAAATCACACACATTACACTGCCTGAATAACTAATAAATCATTAAAAGTAGACGAAACGATGCATTACTTGGGACAAATGAAGTACAGTTTTTAGAAAACTTTGTTTTAATGTATGTTATGCATCTTMTAACAGTTCAGGTTTATCAACTAGATTATTCTTTCCAAATAGTAGGCACTCAATGCTAGGAACGACTAGTAAAAAGTTAAAAAAAGATGAAGAGCWAAATATTTTCCAGATTTGTATATAAGATTTCAATCCAGTATAATCCACAATAGAGAAGAGCAAATTCATATATATTTAAGGCTTACAGTTGACTACTTATGCTGCGTCATCAAAGGAGCTAATAATATCTCACCAAGTTCCTAAACAGTTTGAACCACCAACAGGAATAACATATGGTTTTCTTCCTTCACTTCTAAGCCTTTCTTCCAGTACATTTGTCAAAGCCTGCAAGAAAGACAAATATGGCCCCCAATTAAAACCTAGATGAACACTGCTCACAGAAGTTTGTAAGTACTGTGCATAAAAAGACACTAAACAAAACAAAAGGGAAAACTCTCACGCAAGAATTTTAGTATATAAATAAACTCACACTTCAGAAGTTACAAGGCTAGGAACATATTGTACATTGCTGTTTGTAGGCAGCATTAGGATTGATAAATTTTACAAGAGTATTAACAGAGAAATGTCCATTCATCAGAAAAAATAGCTCATTACACATTCTCTGTTGAAAGGAATGCTACTAAGCTCATTAAGTCTTTCTTTTAATTAAGTTAAGTTATTAGTTTTTTCTCTAGAATAAAACAAACATTTCCTTGTACTGCATACAGCTGGCTTTGGCTGCTGTCATTTTGTCCTTTTGTGTGTATCTACATAGGATCATGTGCCAATGGTTGTGATGTAGAAAACGTGGCCTGCTTGGATCAAGTAAGGGGTCTAGGTTTTACTATAATACTTTCTTGTTTTGTATCAGCAGCCTCTTGAGCAAAAATGAGAAAGAATTATTGAGCAGCATCATTCGAATGTTTTTCATATTTCAATACAAATACATAATACATCACATTACAATTATCAAGTATCAAAAGTTGTTATGGTATCAGAGCCAGGTTCCGCGATTTCTGAGGTAATCTTCTTGCTGTAATGTTTTGCATTCTATTCTGTGTTGTATGTGTGTATTGCTTGTTTGGGTAGAAAAACACAGGGTAGTTTTTGGTATAAAACTTAAGAAAAATTAAGTCTTTCACAGATTTAGTGGCTTTGTATAGCAATATTTTTGCTAGTATGAGTCAGGCGAATCAGCAAGCCATAGATGTAGCTAGCCCACTGTATTTGCACCAATCAGATGGACCAACATCTGTGGTGGTGGAGAAACTTAAAGGATCTAGCAACTATAGGGCTTGGAGAAGAGATATGGACTTGAGTCTCGCAGCAAAAAGGAAGCTGGGTTTCATAACACGGGGAGTAGAAACAGATGCAGACAACCTGTGAAGAGTGAAGCATGGGATACATGCAATACCCTTGTGATAACTTGGTTACTTAGAAATGTAAGTGAGACTATAAAAAAATCAATCATGTTCCTTAATAATGCAAGAGAGATCTGAAATCAACTTGCACAAAGGTTCGTGATAACCAACGGGGTCAGGAAATACGGTCTAAACAGTCTAAACAGAGAGATCTACAACACAAAACAAGGAGGTAAGTACTACACTAAGAAGAAAACTCTCTGGGAGGAAGTTGAAGAGTTGTGTATGATGCCACCTATCGGTGAACTAACTCCTGAGACATCAGCCTATGTGAGTGATCAGCACACACATAAAGAAGAGCAAAAATTATTCCAATTTCTAGGAGGATTGGATGAAGCTTACTCCAATCAGAGGYGTCAAATATTAATGAGAGTGACACTACCTACAATAGAGGAAGTTTCTAACATAATACAGCAAGAAGAGAGCCAAAGGGAGGTGTTTCATGTCAAATCAGAAGAAAGTAGTGGTATGGGAATGAACACAGAGAAACCACAAGTGTCCTGCAGCAACTGTGGTAAAAGTGGGCATAACTCTGTGGAAAGGGTAGACACACATCAGAGGATAGTTGGCATGTAAAAGGGTTTCCACCCAACTTTGATAAAGGAAAAAAGAAGGTAACAAGGGATAAATCCACTAACAGGAAGGAAAGGCAAAAGGAAGAAAAAGGAGAAGGAAGCAGATGAACTCAAAGATGGAACAAAGGGAAGTCCGTAAGCACTAGTGGAGGTAAGAAGATGGCAGGAAATGTCAAAATGGAAAGTGAAACTAGCAGTATGGAAAGTAAAACTAGCAGTGGCACAAATGCTGCAGATCTTGTGAAGGAAGAAGAAAATGAAAGTGGAGKTGACCTAGATTTTGCGTACTCGGGAATGATAGCATGTCATCACATGACAAGAAGGCAAGAAATGGAGGATTTCAAGAAAATTGAAAAGGATATCCATCTCACTGCCAAATGGAGGAAGCTCAGCACTAGAAGGGATTGGCAAAGTGAGATTGATGTATGGATTAGTGTTGAAAAATYTCCTATATCTTCCATCTTTCAAGCACAGCTTGTTATCAGTGCGCAGAAATTAAACTAGAATGATGGTTGCACAGCGAAGTTTGATGCAAATCAGTGTGTTATCCTGGATGAGAAGACAGAACAATTCAAGGGAAGTGGAAAACAAATCAAAGGATTATACTACTTGGATGAAGAAGACAGAGATGCTACGAAGGAACATGTGCAAAGAAGAGGAGAATGGGATAAGAAAGCCATGCATGCAAAAACAGGTTTGAAAGTACCAAGCAACATTCAAAGCTGTAAAAAACTGAAGAAGTCAGTAACATGGCACATGGGTACGTGGACTCTTCATTTTGTGCTAAAATCTTGGTAATTTTTTAAAAAATAGCCGAGTCGGACACTTAGACATGTATCCGTGTCAAACATGGTTATAAGAGTCCAGGTAACAAAGGGCACATGAGACTTGGTCACATACCAAGTGAGAGGGTGAAAAAAAATCAAAAATATTCATGGATTTCAAGAAGAAGATGTGGGGGATTGTCTTACATGTCCAATGGCTAAAATGACTAAACTGCCTACAATCTTAGCCATTCAAGAGCACAGGAAGCCTTTGAACTCATTCACTTYGATATATGGGGACCTWACAAAAKCTCAACCATGGAAGGATACACATATTTCCTAACAATAGTTGATTATAAGACAAGAATGACCTCTCTGTTGAAACTGAAATCTGAGGCCTTTGGTGTCATTAAGAAGTTCATCCACATGGCAGAGAAACACTTTGAGAAGAAAGTGAAGAAACTAAGAAGTGACAATGCACTGGAATTTGAAGATGGACAATGCAGAGAACTGTATGAGGAAAAGGYAATCATACACCAAACATCATGTGTTGACACTCCACAGCAGAATGGAAGAGTGGAGAGGAAGCACAGGAATTTGCTAGAAATGTCAATTGAGAGTTTGAGACCTCAAGCTAAACTGCCATTGTGGTTTCCGAGAGATTGTGTCAAAGCAGCTGTGCACATCACCAACAGATTGCCAACCAACTGCAACCCTACACAAAGATCACCTTATGAGGTAATGTTCAATTCAATGCTATCCAATCATTTGAGAGTATTTGGGTGTCTAGTAATAGCATACAATCCTGAAAGAAGTAATGATAAATTCAAAGAGATAAGAGTTCCATGTGTGTTTATTGGATATCCTCAAAATCAAAAAGACTACAAACTCTTAAACCTGTTAAACAACTCAATCTTTGTTACAAGGCATGTAAAATTTTATGAGTACATATTTCCATTTGAAGTGTTCAACAGCACAACTCAAAGCCAAGAGAGCTATGTTGTAAATGATGATGAAGAGAATGTAAATGAAAATGAAAATGATGAGAATTCAGATGGTACACAATTCAAATGACTTCTCCAGTGGTCAGTGAGAAGATCACATAGAAATCATATCAAGCCTAAATAGCATGATGACTAACACATGGGAGCTTTAGCCGCTCTCAATGAAGTAGAAAAAATAAGTCATGTAGTCACTGCTGAAACTACTGACAAATACCAATGTTTCATGCCTAAAACTAATCAGATTACATAGCCATCAAACTACTAATAAGCAATCACAAAATCAGAATGGAATCAATAGAAAGACGCTATGAATGAGGAARTGGATGCCTTTGGAAGCAAACCATACATGGGAAATAACAGAGCAACCACCAAGAAAAAGACCAATTGGGTGCAAATGGATATACAAGATCAAATACAAGTCTGATGGGTCAATTAAGAGATACAAGTCTAAATTGGTGGTACTTGGAAATAGGCAAAGACCTGGTGTGGACTATGAAGAAACCTTTGCACCTGTTGCAAAGCTAACAAAAGTGAGGTCATTGTTAGCCATTGAAGGATGGAGATTAGAACAGAAGGATGTGAAAAATGCTTTCCTCCATGGAGACTTGGAAGAAAGAGTGTACATGAAGATGCCACCAGGGTATATAGGGCAAGGATGCAGAATGACAAAGAAAACTCAAATGCAACAAGCTGATGCAAGGGAAGATGGTAAGGTGTGTAAGCTCATTAGGTCTCTCTATTGGCTGAAACAGGCCAACAAAGTGGTATGCCAAGCTTAGGGATGCACTTTTTGGATTCAAGTTCATACAATCTAAATCAGACTCATCACTTTTCTTGAAAAAGGAAAAAGATATATCACTATTGTCCTTATGTATGTAGATGACCTATTGGTAGCACCAAACAGTCATGTAGAAATTAAAGCCACAAAGAAATTCCTTTCTAGTCGATTTCATATGAAGGATCTTGGACAGGTGAGATATTTCTTAGGGTCGAAGTTGATCATAGTCCAGAAGGCATATTTGTGTCACTGTCAAAATACACACAGGATCTTGTCAAAGAATATGGATTRGAAAATACAGACCACTTAGGTGGCCAATTGACAGTCATATAAGCTGAGGAGTATKAAAAACTGGTTGGGAAATTGATTTGCCTTGCCCTCACGAGACTTGACATCACATACTTTGTGCATGTCCTTAGCACATTTATGCACAAACCAACCTCAGCTCATTATCAAGGTGCTATAAGGGTGCTGAGGTAGTTGGCAAGCTGTCCACATCTAAGGCATATTACTGGCTTCAACAAGCAAGGCTCACCTCACAGCATATTGTGATAGTGATTGGGCTTCATGACCCAACACAAGGATGTCAATCTCGAGTTCTGCATTCTTCTAGGACAATCACCAATCTCTTAGAAATCTAAGAAACAATAGCAAATGTCAYATGTACAGCACTTGCCATTTATGAAGTTATGTGGCTCATAGAGCTACTCAAAGAATTAGGCATTAAGAATTTGGRTGCTACTGCAATTAATTGTGATAACAAGGCTGCACTTGCAATTGGAGCAAATCCAGTTCACCATGAGAAGACTAAACATGTTGATATTGATCTGCACTTCATTAGAGACCAAGCAACTCAGGAGTAGAGCAACTTGCAGATGTTTTCACCAAACAATTATCTATCAAGCAACAACAATACCTTTTGAGAAAGCTAAGATTGTGTAGCCAGTCTTAGCTTGAGGGGGAGTGCTGAAAGGAATGCTACTACGCTCATTAAGTCTTTCTTTTTATTAAGTTAAATTATTAGTTTTTTCTCTAGAATAAAACAAACATTTCCTTGTAGGAAACTGCAGTCATTTTGACATAGGATCATGTGTCAATGGTTGTGATGTAGGAAACATGGCCTGCTTGGATCAAGTATGGGGTSTAGGTTTTACTATAAATACTCTCTTGTTTTGTATCAGCAGCCTCTTGAGAAAAAATGAGAAAGAATTATTGAGCAGCAGCATTCGAATGTTTTCATATTTCAATACAAATACATAACACATCACACAACAATTATCGAATATCAAAAAAGAAAGCAGAAAAGAAGGTACCTATGTGTAGATAAATGATTCTTCTCTTGAAATTTTACTTACCTTCAAGCAAACAACCCCTAAAAACACTTTATTTCAAAACAAAGGGAAAAGTTCGTATACGTGGGCCTCACTAATCGAAAATACTATTTTGATTAAAATTTAAATTTTATTAGATAGTTCCGCAAAATTAATCAATAAAAATCTTAATCCCATAAGTGGGGTCGACAAACATGAACCAAAAGTGATTATTCCAAGGAGTCATCCACAAATATTTTCCTCCACCCCCTACGATCAAGGGCCTCATTGTCTTTCTAACTCCTTCCTAACAAGTCATTTTCGGTCCCCCTCTACCTCGTTTGAAACCTCTGTGGTCCCACTCTTCGCACCAAGGGTCTCCATCTAACATGCCTAAACCAACGCAAGCTCCGCAACACCAACTTTCCTACAGATAACTTGATTTATGTTTCTATCCCATAGAGTGTTTCCGCACATCCATCTCAGCATCCGCATCTCTGCATCCGCATCTCTGTGAACCCCACCTTTTGAACATGCTCCTTCTTAGAGGCACACATTATGTACCATAGAGCACCATAGACAATACCGATCTTATAAGTTATTATAAGTTATAACAGTAGAATTTTCCCTTCAATTTTAAAGGGATGCTTCGATTACACAATGCTCCAGGCCTCCAGTAACCATTATCCATTTAAGTCACTCTCACTTAATCCTACGAACCACATTTAGGTAAATACCACAAGTCTTTTCGATGATTCACCCAAGATATTTAAAGCATTCACTCATGGCTAAATCTTTTCCGTCCAACCTAACTACACCATCACTTGCCCCAACTTAATCTGATAGCTCCAACTTTGTAGTTTACCGCAAAAGGCAACATATATCAAATAGCTTATAAAATTTTAATTTTATTCGGTGGTTTATACTTTACAGTCTTTACACTACATAGATGCTTATTGCATTATTTATAAGTTAAAATCAATCTAGTCAAATAAAAAAAGGGAGACTTTATTAAGGGGAGTAACACTGTWGAGTGTCCAAAATGAATACATTAGCATACCACACTTCCAATTTTTGCATATTCTTCCTTCGATACTAGTTCAACATGAGCTCCAACTAAGCGCTCAACCAACAGATTGCCAGTTAACCCAGGATCCTTGTCCAAAAGAGCCTGAACACCAAACATATTGAATTATAGAAGCGTAAAACCAGAGTAAAATACATGAATAAAATAAAAGGGACTATTTCTTTAAAGACATTCATATGATTAAATTAGTCAACCTTAGAGGTACGTAGTATAAGAAAACAGTCGAGATTCAGATACTTTGCAGCAACAGCAGTTGCACGACAGTGGTTACTCTGGATGCCACCAATTGTGATAATACAATCCGCACCATGGGCCACAGCATCTGCCATCAAGAACTCCAGTTTTCGCACTTTGTTGCCACTCAACTGCATACCTGAGAGATCATCACGCTATCACAATAGCAAATGTTTTTATCAGCACAAAATATTACAGAGAAAATGCAATGGCAGGTTCGTAATAAAATATCCCTGTTAATCATATTCTTGAAGGGTTTAAACACTACCTAAAAATACAAGTTGCAAAAGATGAATACTAAACAAATATTAGTTGTTGAAGTAAAGTAAAAGTTTTACAATAATTTGTTACATTTGGGGCCATTTACCTCATGCTTTGTAATCATGGTCCCATTTTTCCCTGATCACTTTTCATCTCGGAAAATACATTTTTTAATGAGAAATTATCTTCTAGATTCCATGTTTAGACTAAATCCTTAAATTTTCCACAGGTTCCAAATGTATCAAACAAAAAGAAACAAAGGTAGTTTTTAACAGCAGCATATGTAAGTGTTTGATGAATGAGAGAAAACAAATCTATTGAGATACCCTAAAGAGAGAGAAAACACAGGCCAACAAGAGCTTACTCTGCTCCAGCAATAGTGTGTTTTCCAGGGACATCCTAAGAGACATTCACCACCATCATCCACTCCATATCTACCAAGTTCAAACATGACCACTGGACCCAACAACAAACACAACCTACCCCAACATTGCTTGCTTTAGGGAATCCCTACTGCACCACACAAAGTCAAAGTAACAACGAGAAGATGTCCATACGAAAAAGAGGATTAAGGTTCTTACAAAGCCAAGACCCACCCACTTCTGAAAGCTGGGGAGGAATGGGCAAGCTTACAAGAGCTATTACTTTATTTTCATAACAAGAACTTCCTTGAAACCCCATGGGAGAAAGAATGGGCAATGAAGAAAGTATCGATGAAAAACCCACATGAAGAGGAAAAGAGACAATGAAATCAATCAAAGTCTTAATTTTATAAGTAGGGTTGGCCATATGAACCAAAAGACCATTTAACTCAGAAAAAATCATCAAAAAGATTAAGTTCAATGAGGGTCATAGTACTTTGTGTGATGCGATAAGTTTGAATACATTGTGTACCATCCATGGGTCTCACACTTACTTTTATCGATGGTGTATTTCTTTTAGGAATTAGGAGGGCACGTCAAACCACAGCTTTTTACAGTTAGAGAGATCCTTGAAATTTTTATGAGAAATGAGGTAAAACAATAAATCAATGAGCTAAAGAGTGAAAGCCAATCTAGTAAAAAGACCCATTATCTCTCTAACACGAGAAGATTAGTTCTCATTAATTCAAATCTCAACACTAAGATAAATATCGAGCTTTCGAGAGGCTCGATTCTCTCCCAAATTAGTGACTTGAGGTCACAACTCTCCAAAGAAGTTTTCACTTCAAAATATTCATCATTCAACATGAACTCTAACACTTACTACTTAGCCTATTTATACATAAAGCTAACTCTAGAAACTTCTACTATTTTCTAATACATAAATTAACCTAAAATACCTAAACTACCCTTCTAGTAATATTAGTTCATTATAGGGTGGTGCACTGTACGCACGTTCAGTACCTCCTCGCGCTGAGTAGACATTTCCAGAGTTGGAGTGAGTTGAGGAGGAAGGTCCTGAGCAGGAGGAGGGTCAACCACAGCCAACTTGAGTTGCGAAACATGAAAAACCGGATGGATGCGACTGTGCTCTGGAAGTTTAAGCCGATAAGCCACCTCCCCAATTCGCTCAACCACCTCAAAGGGACCATAATAGCGGGGGGATAGCTTCTCAAATGGGCGCCTTGCCAAAGAGCTCTGACGATAAGGCCTGAGTTTTAAATAAGCCAGATTTCCCACCTCCAAGACAACTTCCCGCCGTTTGAGGTCGGCATTTCTCTTCATTTTCTGTTGGGCTKGCAGGAGATGGACCCGCAAATCGTCCAAGATAGCATCTCTCTCTTGAAGTTGAGATTCCAGGGAGTCCACATTGGTGTCACCATGGCTAAAACGGACCAGAGGAGTTGGGTCCCTGCCATAGAGAGCCTTAAAGGGTGAAATTTTTGTGGAGACATGGGGCGAGGTGTTATACCAATATTCAGCCCACGCTAGCCACTTCGCCCACTGTTTGGGTTGAGCACTTGAGAAACAACGGAGATAAGTCTCCACGGCTTTGTTTACAATTTCGGATTGGCCATCCGTTTGGGGGTGGTAAGCCGTACTCCGTTTGAGAGAGGTGCCTTGAAGTCTAAACAATTCCTTCCAAAAGACACTCATAAACACTTTATCTTGATCCGAAATTATGGAGGAAGGGAATCCGTGCAGGCGCAAGATCTCCTTAGCAAAGGCAGCAGCTATGTAGTGGCGGAGAAAGGGTGCTTGAGGCCCACGAAATGAGCATACTTGGTGAGGCGGTCCACCACCACAAGTATGGTGTCGAACCCACCCGATTTAGGAAGAGACTCAATAAAGTCCATTGTCACGTCATCCCAGACCTGTTGTGGAATCGGTAATGGTTAGAGAAGCCTAGCAGGACTTTGGGCCTGGGATTTGCTCTCTTGACATACCTTGCACCGTTTGACATAAGCCGCAATATCCTTCCTCATCCCCATCCAGTACCATTCTTGTGCCACTCGTAAGTATGTTTTTAGTTCCCCCGAATGGCCCCCTACTGGCCCATCATGGTAGGCTTGTAATACTTGTGCAACCAAGGGAGACTTGGGTGGCAGTACGCTGCGGCCTTTGTAGAATAGCCTGCCTTGTTCCACCGAAAATTCACCTTTCAAGGATGTGCCCTCAAGGCAAGCCTTTCGCAGCGAGGCAAGGTAAGGGTCTCCCTCCAATTGAGCCCAAATGGCTTCCCAATCTACACCTCCAATGGTGACRAAACTTCCATTTTCAGCTATTTCGTTCCCCCTCCTTGACAAGGCATCCGCGGCTTTGTTAGTYATTCCCGGCTTGTATTGAATCATGAAGTCGAACCCCATCAATTTGGCTAACCACTTTTGATACTCGGCTCCCACTTCCCTTTGCTCAAACAGAAACTTGAGGCTACGTTGGTCGGTGCGTACGATGAATTTTCAGCCCAAAAGATAGTGTCTCCATTTCAGCACAGCTAACACAATGGCCATGAGTTCCTTTTCGTACACCGATTTGAGACGTGCCCGAGGGCCCAAAGTGTGGCTATAATATGTAATGGGGCGCTGCTGCTGCATTAATACGGCCCCTAACCCAAAGCCCGAGGCATCCGCCTCCATAACAAACTCACGAGTGAAATCGGGCATAGCGAGAACAGGAAGAGTTGGCATAACTTCCTTGAGTTGGTCAAAGGCCAAAGTGGCCTGAGCATCCCAATTAAAACAATCCTTACGAAGCTGAGCTGTAAGAGGAGCAGCGATCTTACCATAATTGCAGACGAACCGTCGATAGTCCCGTTGATAGTAACCTGTCAGGCCAAGAAAACCCCGCAATTCCTGCTATTAGCATACAGTAAGTTGTTCTCCAAAGTGGCTAACACAGTAGCAAGATGTGTTTGGTGGGCATCTTGGTCAACACTATAGATGAGGATGTCATCGAAAAATACGAGTACAAACTTGCGGAGGTATGGTTTGAAGACCTCGTTCATTAAGGACTGAAAAGTGGCGGGTGCGTTGGTGAGCCCAAAGGGCATGGCAAGGAACTCATAGTGCCTGTGGTGGGTTCGAAAGGCTGTCTTTGGCACATCATCGGCTTTAACCCAAATTTGGTGATACCCGGACTTCAAGTCAAGCTTAGAAAACACTATGGCCCCATGTAATTCGTCAAGCAATTCATCAATTACCGGGATTGGGTATTTATCCGGTATAGTCTCCTTGTTCAATGCTCGATAATCGACACAAAAGRGCCTCGAGCCATCTTTTTTCTTGACGAGCAATACGGGGCTAGAGAAGGGACTAGTGGAAGCTTGGATGATACCAGCAGAGAGCATTTCATTGACTAATCTCTCAATTTCATCTTTATCTTTTTGGGCTATCTTTTTGGGCTTGGGGGTAGCGGTAGGGTCGAACACTCACCGGATTGCCCTCTCCTCGTAACACTATTGCATGTTCGTTTGCTCGTGGTGGGGGTAGTCCTGCAGGCATCTCGAATACAGATTTGTACTACTCTAAAATTGGAGCCACAAATTCAGGTGTTGGTGCTATGGGAGCTGATGTATCCGGGCCTTCCAAGTGGCAAAAGTCTATCAATATTCCTTCCTCCTCCATTCTGACGAAGTGTTATGAGCATCACCTTGAGGGAAATCTTGGTCTTGCCAAGAGAAGGGTCCCCTCGTAAGACCGTAGTTTTCTCACCCTGTTTGAACCGCATAGTGAGGGACTTCCAGTTGGTTGTGAACTCCCCCAAGTTGGCAAGCCACTAGACTCCCAATATGAGGTCCGAATTTCCGAGATCAAGGGGTAAAAAATCCTCAGTAATTCGGGCCCCTTGCATCTCCACCGTGACCCCCTAACAAGTGCCACACCCTCGGACGGTGGTGCCATCGCCCAAGGACACCTGAAAAGGTCGAGTCCCACAGATTGGGAATGTTGAGTTTAGCTACGAGCTGGTTCGAAACAAAATTATGGGTGGCCCKCGGGTCAACCATGACCACCACATCGCAACCGGAAACTTGACCGAGCAATTTCATTGTACGTGGGTTGGTCAAACTCACCACGGAACTTAGAGAGACCTCCGCCGCGTTCACCTGCACCGCCTCTTCATCATCCCTCTCCGGCTTGTCCTCCTCACTGTCATCACACTCCTCCACCCCAGCAATAATAACACTCAACTCTTTCTTGGGACACCGATGATTCACCTCCCATTTCCCGTCACAGTTGAAACACAAGTTATGCTCCCGTTGATACTTGAGCTCTTGGGGAGTGAGTCGCCGGACTCCACCGCCCGGTGGTGTTTTGGGTCGTTGTTTTGTTGAGAGAGTGGTCGGTTGAAGGCAGTAGGGGTTGGGTTTGGATTTGTGGTAATCTGATTGGGACTTTTAGTGGTGGTGAATGAAGTGGGATTAATTCTGTTACTAAGAAATGGACCTGGGGTAGAAGTGGMYTTGGGCCGYCCCATTTGAGTAGGTAAGGAAAGTGTATTAGGGTTTCTGGGTTGGGTATTTCTCCACATGGGTTGGTTGTACTTGTCCTCCACCTTCTAGGCCAGCTCCATGGCTTGCTCCAAACTCCGAGGCCCAAGGACCCTTACTTCGGCCCAAATTTCTTTCTTGAGGCCCTGAATGAATTGGCCCAAAGCCAATGGTTCTGGAACATTCTCAAAGGGGGCGATGAGCTCAATAAACGACCTCCGATAATCCCCAACGCCTCCGGTCTGCTCCAACGCCAACCACTGCTCATGGAGAGACCCCGCCGACGACGATCGGAATTGTCGGAGTAAGAGAGCCCGGAGATCCTCCCACCTGCGTATTGGACGCCGGCGATTCTCCCATTGAAACCAGGATAACACCTCCCCTTCAAAAGCAACCACGGCGGCCTCCAACTTCTCATCCTCCGAGAGCCGGTAAAAGAGAAAAACCGCTCAGCTCGGAGTATCCAACCGTCCGGGTTTTGTCCGTCGAACCCAGGCATACCCAACTTCCTCATCTTCCAGTGGGAACCACTCCCTCCTCCATATCCTCCAGGTGAGGGTCCGGCGAAATCCGGTATGGGTGTGCRAAACCCCGTTCCCCCCCGATTTTACGGTGGCCCAAAACCCGGTGGGAAATCACCACCCCTCGTCGACGATGTCATGAACAGCCGTATCTCATCGCGTATCTTCCCCTGTTCATCGCTCAGGTGGGTGACCACCTTCATGAAGTCTTCCCGCAAATGCTTGCTAGTATCCTCCATGGCCACTCGTGTCTGTTCCATCTTCCCCACCTCTTGTTGTACCCCCTCACGCAACTCCTGGAGCTCAGCCTCTATTGAGTCCAGTCGCTGCCCTTGCGTCGGCGGCATGACAGAGCCCAAGGATCGTGCTCTGATACCAAGATGATATAGACCGATAGTTTCCTTCACTCTCACTTACTGTAAAAATATACAATAACAATAACAATGGCAAAAATGTAAACAATCACAAAGAAAGCAATGGCGGCGCAAATAATAAGGGAAAGGCTGGAGACTGATGTATTGTTGAAACCTAGGTAGTACAATCCTAAAAGCTACAATACACTAATATCTCACTTCTTTTCTGAATACCCTACCAAATGACAAGCATTACATACATAAAGCAGAGGTCATTCACACCCTTCCTTTGATTGGGACAACTGTGAGCCTAGCTGTCATTCTTGTTTGTTTTTCTCTTGCGACGAGAGTAGGTAATAATAGGAGGAGCAGTGACATTACTAGCCATACCATCATTATCATTACCATTAGTGCTAAGCATAACACTAGTCTCCTACCAAAATACACACTAAGTGACATAGATCAATGTTACAATAAATTTGTACGAGCTCTTCATGGGGAGAATACTAAAATCAACTTAGTGGGAAAATAATTTACTTTGCTACTACAAGAAAAAAGATGGCTAGGAATTTGCAATCATCGTGACCTTAGTTTGATCTCGACGTTGAAATTAGGATGGAAAATGAGTCCGAGCCATAGTAACCTCGCACAAGATTGCATGAGATCACAATATGTAAGACTTAGCCATGTCAAGAGTTTCAAAAGAAAGGGTCAAAACCATTAGTGAATTGTGGGCACTTTTAAGTCAAAGTTGCGTTTTGGGTTGAAGGTATAATTAGAAACTATAAACATGGGCCATAGATAATCTAGACTAAGTTGCTAACCTTATAATTATTAATTAAGGATGTGATTTGGCAGGCACATAGACGCTACATTTCCTATCCACATCAATCAATACACTAATCAATCAAAGCTTTAATCCCATATGTGGGCTCGACTAACATGAACCAAAAGTGATTATTCCGGGAGGTCATCTACATAGATTTTCCTCCTCCACTMTCCTGCAAATCCAACTATTTCAAATCCTTTCGAACTCCTTCCCACCAATTCATATTTGGTCTCCCTCTATCTCGTTTAAAATCTTCCTGATCCCATTCTTCCCCTCTTCACACCGGTGCCYTTCCTCCCCTCTTCACACCGGTGCCCCTCACGTCTCCGTCTTACATGTCCAAACTAACTTAAGCGATTTTCCGTTAACTTGCTTGCAATATCTGGAACACCAACTTTCTTGTAAATACCTTCATTTCTTATTCGGTCTCGTAGAGTGTTCCCGCACATCCATCTCAACATCCGCATCTCGATGACCCGTACCTTTTGAATATGCTCCTTCTTGGAGGCCGAACATTCTGCACCATAGTATTAATAGTACTAGTCTTATAGCAGTCCTATAGAATTTTCCCTTCGGCTTTAGAAGGATGTTTCGATCGCACAACACTCCCGTAGTCGCTCTCCATTTAAGCCACRTTGACTTAATCATGTGGGCCTGGTCAATATGACCATTCTTTTGGATGATTGACCCAAGATACTTAAAAGTTTTCACTCATGATATGTCCAACCTCAACACTCTATCATTTGTCCCCTATTATGCCCCAAAACGACATTCTAGATACCCAGTCTTACTCCGACTTAGCTTAAATCCAAGAGATTCCAACCTTTGTCTCCATTGCTCTAACTTGGCATTAACCCTAATTTTAGTATCCACCAATACAATATCATTCGCAGATAACATACACCATGATACCACATCTTGGATTGGCATTGTCACTTCAACTATAACCAATGCAAAAAGGAAAGGCCTCAACGTTGACCCTTATGCAAACCAATTGTTATAGGAAAGTCCTTTGTTAATCCATCACAAGTCCTGACATTTGTTAACACACCCCGGTAAATGTCCTTAACTAGGTCAATATACCTTCGGGGAATACCTTTTTACAACATTACCCACCAAAGTACCTCTTTTGGTTCTTTGAAATAAGCCTTTTCTACATCAATGAAAACCATATGGAGGTCTTTCTTTCTCGCCCTATAAAACTCCATCATTTGTCTTTCCAAATGAATCGCTTCCATTGTGGATCTCCCACGCATAAAACCAAAATGGTTTTCAGATATGCTAGTGTAAACCCTTAACCGATGTTTTATTACTCGTTCCCACAACTTCATAGTGTCTCTTATAAGCTTGATTCCTCGGTAGTTACAGCAATCATGAGCATCTCCTTTGTTCTTATAAATCGGAATCAAGGTGCTCTWTCGCTGATCTTTCGCTATTCTTGAGGGATCCTCGAAGTCTTCCAAATTTTGTTGAACAACTCTGTTAACCAATCAATACAAACCTTACCCAAACACCTCCACACCTCCATCAGTATACAATCAGGCCTAACCGCTTTCTTTGATTTAATCCTCTTTAATGCAACCTCTACCTCTACTCTTCTAATCTTTCTTACAAACCTCATATTGATTTCCTCCATTCTCCCGGACATATCCTCTCTAACGGCCCGTGGCTTCCATTAAACAATTTATCGAAGTACTCCTTCCACCTTTCTTTGATATCCTCATCTTGAACCAAAACCTTGCGGTTCTTATCTTTAACACACTTGACCATGCCAATAATCTCCTTTTCTCCTTATTTGGAGTTTAACCTTTCATAAACCTTCTCGTAAGCCTTTTCTTTAGCTTGCCCGCACTACTATCCTCATCCCCACTCCAATAAGTTTTCTTAAAAAAGCCATCCTCACCACCCACTTTAGTATCCATCGTAACTAAATCCTCAATTTTTCAACCTGTCCCTACATAATATCTACCCCATATCCAACCAAAAATATTWATATAAATTAAAATTGGAGGTACCAATATATGATCTACATAAATAACTTTTAAAAAAAATATAAACAATTATTTTTTAAMATTCATTAGTTAAAGGGCCATTTGAACTGTTTAGATGATAAATTACATGAATTTTATACTTCCTCCGTTTTTTATTAGATGCCCCATTGTGTAAATTTTGGAAATCGAGGCAAAATTTGGTGAATTGATGAGGAATATTGATGGTTATTTTAATAATGTAAGTGGGGTCTAAAAAAGAGAGAAAATGGGTTAAAGTAAGTGTATTGATGAATATTTTAATGAAGTGGGAAAAGTTATATGGTCCCCACAAAAAAAGTGATTGAAAAGAGATTAATGAGTATTTTAAGTGTGGTCACCAATCCAAAAAGGAAAAAAAAAAAAAGAAGAAGAAGAATGGAACATCTATTGGGAAATCTCCCTAAATAGACAATGGTGCATCTAATAAAACACAGAGAAAGTATTTTTTATGTGGACATAATGTGGGACCACTAAGGATGAGACGAGTACACCATAAAATCACCCTTGACCCATCACCCATATTGGGTTATTACTTTCATCCTTATCCACCAACCAAACCAACATCCTAGTGGCTCCCAAAAATAATTTTAAAAACAAAAAAATGCAACCCACTTACATCCTTGAAGAATGAATGGAACCTTGAGTTAGTTGAGTACCTTTCTTTTTGGTATAGAATTATAGATAATTTTGATTTCGGAAAGGCATTCAAATAATCGTTTCCATTACTTATTGTTAATTATGTATAAGCTTTGGGTAAACAAATTTCGTTTCCTGATGGTAACAAAATCCTCTAATGAAACAAATTACATTTCCTTTGTCAATATACTCAATAAAAAGTTCACGATAGTTTTCATTCCACCTGGATATCAAATACATCTAAAAAGTAACCACTCCTTATCAAATTTATTTTCATTACATTTGTGTTAKTTATAGCAAATGCCCTCAATGATAATAATTAAAAAACAAAAAGTAATTATTAACAGACATGCAATGAATATGTAATTCTAAAGTAGCCGACAATAAAATTGTTACAACACTCCTCGGTCCTTGAACAACATATTAAAATGGTTGATAAAATGGGAGTAGAAAAGGTGAATACCTTTAACCAAACTTCAGTTTTCGGGGGCAGATTAGGGAGGTTCCACTTGTGTATGGGAGTAGGAACCTGCAAATTGCAATCAAGTGAAGAAGAAGATGAAGAATTGATGATTATTAAAGAGGAGAAAGAGTAGTGTGAGTAATTACTGATTAGTGAGTAAGTAGTGTACATGTGCAAGACTGAAAGTGCGGGAGGGGAGTGGGGAGAGATGGGACGCCCAAGCGGGGGCATCGTAGACCCGCTCACACAGGAACCCCATTCCACTGCCATTCGTACCCATGGATGATTGATTCCCAAACCTTCTCTTTCTTCTCCCTTTTATCCTAATCGAAAACAAATTTCCTTTATGATTCAATAATACTTCGTATTAAAATTAAAACTAGCATCTGCCCCGTGCAAGGCCCAAGTTCAATTTGTATATTATGATGCAGAGAAATAATTATAGTAATATAGAAATAAAAAAATAAYTTAACAATAATAATTAAATGATTAAAAATATTTTACGAAAAATCAAGTTTTATACGAAGTATGATATTTCGTCATGTAGAAATTGGTAGATCAATCCGCCCCTAGTAAAAGAAAGGATTGAATGACTAATTYTTGTGTTTTCTYAAAAGAAATAAAATAATTAAAACAAAAAAAATGTCTTTTGTAACTATTGCACAAAATTATTCAAAAAATTAAAACAAAACACACACATAAGTGAATATTGAATGACTTTTTTAATATTGATTAATTTTTAATAAAAAAATTCAAATTCCTCGCAAAARAGGAAAATACAATTTATTAAATAATTATTTTAAACCATAAAAATAAAAATAAAAAGTTGTTACATGTCATCATTCCTTTCAAGTCCCAATAGACTACGTTATTAAGTACAAAACAAATATATAAAAGGGAGATATCAAGTGATATGAATCTATTCAATTCCTCTGTTATGAAATATACGAATTCATTTAACACCAAAAAAGGTGAAAAGGGAGAAAAGTGAAATGTCACGTGAAATCTTTTCTCAATTCTTCATGCTATTAATTGTAGAGAAGTAAAAAAAWTWAAAAWWWMGYAAAYYYGMWAAAAAAATGGGGAAAGAAAGAAGATGACATGTGTTCCGGCCCACCATGTGTTGGGRCAGGTCCATTAACAGTTATTACGAAAATGCCATTAGTAGCCCCGTTGACCAGTCAAACGGGGGAAACTTCTTGAAGAAGTTGTCTAACTGAGCTCACCAGTATTTTTAGATTATTTTTCTGATTTTTCT
>SNQN01005410.1:15992-35067 GCA_008642245.1 Bassia scoparia | reverse complement strand
CGGTCTCTTAGATGGATTTAAGAGACCGGTTTATGTGAATATCCGGTTTCTTAAGGTAAGAGACCGGTGACTTGACTTAACCGGTCTCTTAAAACTGGTGCTTTTGCCCATTTTTGTAGTAGTGATTACTTGTTCCTTGACGAGTAGTGTATAACACTAATTAATGCTTTGTCTCTTGCTCAGATCGRGAATGTAAATAAACACGCGTTTGTAATCATTGYTCCGCCTTTTTTCGGTATACAAGTACAAGAATTGAATGAAAACAATAATAAGTGCTAACCACCCATAATTAATAATTATACTGTTATAATTTCTTATTTTTGGAGGAATCGGAAAAATACTTTTTTTCTCAACTCTTTTAAAACAAAATGTTACAAGATTTCAAAATATTATTATCTCCTTTTAATTTAGTTTTCACAATGTTGACTTGTGGAAAGAAAAAAACGATTAACGTACAAATATATGTGATATAATAAAATAAATCTTGTTAAATAAATTGTAATTATAGTAAATATATTAATGTTTTGTTTGTAACAATCTTTTCTTAGGTTATAGTTATAGTTATTGACTCATAGTTTGCATCAAATATTGTTTCAGGTTTAATATCATTTTGTACTCGAATTATACGCTGAAAAAATGTATTTCTTCTACTTCGTATTAAATTCGGCTAAGGCCTAAGGGAGTATTGATTGGGAAAGTGTTTCCTATTGTTTAATGTTTTAATTGGGATCATTATTCAAAATAAAGGATGGCATGTTTAAATATAAGAGGGTCATGAAATTATCTCAATGAATAAAAGGAATTTTAACTTATGTTATACCTGTCTCTTATACACATCTAGATGTGTATAAGAGACAGGTGTAGTTGTCCTTGAAAATAATGTGAATCCCTTACGATAAGTATAGTCATGACAAAATCTTGCAAATTCCTCACCTGAGTCAAAGGACATGCCTAAAGTTGGCTCAGTCAACTCATCATCTTTGTTACTAGAATTTTCTTGAACTGATGGTGTTTCTTGTTCAACACCTAAGTCTTCTATATTTTCATGTATCGCGTCCTCATGTGTTTCATCATCACCAAATACTAGAATCTCGTTCAAATCTATTCCGTCACTTTCTTCCATATAAGCTACAAATAGTGRAATTTTCGTGAACACTAATCCTATAAATTAGATAAATTATCCTAGAAATTAAACTAGTAAAMTAAGTTTACTGGAAAACTTTATAAAACAAAAATGTACTTATAAAAATAATTTGATCCTTTCAATAAATATATGATCTTTTAAGTCAAAATATTTTCATAACCCATTCATCTTCTACAACGTATATACCTCAAGCTAATGTCAGAGACGAACTATGGTGTATCAATGGCGCCACCACAAGCTCCATTAATAACACAACATCA
The DNA here is from genome assembly GCA_008642245.1 of Bassia scoparia. NCBI lineage: Eukaryota > Viridiplantae > Streptophyta > Magnoliopsida > Caryophyllales > Amaranthaceae > Bassia > Bassia scoparia. The sequence continues at coordinate 33,663 of SNQN01005410.1, read as the reverse complement.
ATATGATTCAAACCCACAAAATAATTCATACAAACATAAAAGACAAAATGAAATTGAAATTAATTTAAAATAAAACATCTCCATAAGCAATTATTTTAAAAAGAAATTCCAATTCATTTCTACAACTACGTACTTACCAAAGTGGTAGTCAATCTAACGATGTCGGAGGACAGCTGCCAGAAAAGGGATAATAAACAATCGCGAGAGGAAAGACGCYTGAAAAACAGCAAAAAAAGTGCATCGAAAAAGGTCGTCGGAAAAAGTCATCGGAAAAAGTCACCAGAATTTCAGTTTATGTTAAAGCAAAAATAATACAATTTGCAATTTTATTAAACTAATACAATTAGCAATTTTATTAAACTAATACAATTAGCAATTTTATTAAACTAATAAAACAATTAATATTAGAATTGGAGGGAAACAATAATTGATGCAAAATGGAGGGAAATTTCTCCCCAAAACACCAAAACTTTCCCTCCAAAACATAAACACACTCCCCCCAAAACTAAAATTTCAGCTTCATTCTCATTGGTTGAAGGCTTTTGTGTAAGTGGGGTAAGGTTACACTAAGTATAACCGTACCATCTCTCCTTTGTTTACCCTCTCTTTGCATAATTTTTTGGAATAATTGGTTTAAATAGTCACAAGTCCCAACTAAATGTGATCTCATAACAATCCCAACTTTAAGGGATGTGTTTACAAAAATGATCTTAACTACATAGTACTTTGTAAGACATGTTTTTTTAAATCAGTATTAATTTGAGACTATTTTTATAGAGCAATAAGTAATTGAGATTGTTTTTATAAATTTCATATAATTAGTTGATACTATTAAAATTAATTTTTCCAAAAAAATTTCATATAGTAACTATTAATAGTTGGAAAATTTTATACATGGCCTTAGGGCTATATTTAAGGTGCTAAAAATAGAATTAAAAACTTGAAACAAACATTAATTACTTTGAAACTTGTGTGATTTTGTCATGTTTTTCTAACTTGTTTTCACTAGTAGAAATATATTTAATATTTATATATATCTCTTAAGAGCATTCACAATGTTGACCTTAAAGGACTAGTTTACAAATATTGAAAGTTTCAAGCTACAAGCTATGYTGGACCATTGTGAAAGAAATGGACTTGTAGCTTAGACAAACCTTGTAGCTTTGTTGAGCTACAAGCTCAACCACCTCTTACTTCCTTTTTTTTTCACTAKGTCATTAAATTTTAAGTTACAAGTTTTGTAACTTTACATTGTGAATAGTTGTAGCTAAAATATGATGTAACTTGAAAAGATGATGTGGCAAACAAAGCTACAAGGTTTGTAGTTTGCTCATGTAAAAAAAAAAGATTTGTAACTTACTATTGTAGATGCTCTAATAGTTTTAGTGTAACTTTCAATCCGATTTTCAGTAATTTAAGCTGTGTTATTCAAACTTTCTTATGTGTGAAATCATAGGGTAAGTTTTGATTTTTTATTTATTTGGGTGGTGGAATATATAATAGTATATATATATATATAATATATATTATATTTATATAGTATGTATATTATATATTATATATATATTATGTAATATGTATAATATATATATGTTATGTATATATTATATGTATGTATATGTATATATGTATTATATTTGTATTATATACATATACATATACATACATACTATATATATATACATATATATATATGTATATATACATATACATTATACTATACATATATATATATATATACATAATATATATATATATTTATCGTATGAGTATAGCGGCTCATACATTATATACTATATATATATATATATATATATATATATATATATATATATATATTGTGTGGGTAACTTAGTATACTTACTCTGTTAACAACAATGTCATAGATTGATTAGGGCACTTGCAACAATGACAATTTCATTCAGGTTGTCACAAGACTAAATGAAGAGTTAGGCTAAATATTTAATAGTTAGATGTCTAACTATCATGTTTGTGAGAGGGAGGTTAGTAATGTAATTTCAGAGTTATGTGGGTCTARCATAAATTTATAACTAGTTGGATGTTTAGACTTTTTTCTAAATGAATCACGGATTGCATCAGCATATATTTTCATGACAGAAATTGTCATTGGAAGACTAGTCGCGGGATTCGTCGTTTTATGACGCAAACAAAAACGCACATGAGAGTGAGGGATATCTCAAGTGGTTAAAGCTTTTGTTCGATTACAGAAGATCATGTGATTGATTCTTTTCCCTATCCTTGGGCTTTCTTAACACACAACAAACACGCACACATTCACGTGGGCCCCAAGTACGCTGACACTCTTATTTAGTTTTTTTTACAACCACAGGTGACGTGGCCMTAGGAGGGCGCCACATACACGTCCTTGCTTGTTGCTTATTACTATTAATTCCAATTTATATTTAGCTAATTTCGTGTTTGTAAAAATATTATAAAAAAATTAAAAATTACCAAAATCCCTAGCTTTTGAAGAGCTATAAATAGACACCCATTATGCTATATATTGCTACACATTTCATTTCTCCCTCTAAACAATTAATTTATAATTTAAAAAAATATAAATAATGGATAAAAATCTATAAATTTTGAAAAAAATTCCCTAAAAATTCCAACTTTTTTCCTATATATTTCAGAGTTCCAAAAACGTAGCATAATATAATTAATCCGATTTTATTAAATACTCTATAAAGTTAATTAATTAGCTCAATTTCTTTCTTGAGTAATTATTATTTCTAATTCAATTACATGTAAATTAAAAAATACTTTCAAAAAAAAAAACAATAATTAAAAACAAAATGAGGAGTTGGATGAAAGTGAAAGTGTTGTGGGGTAGAGTTAAAAAGTAAGAGAGAGGGATGAAGACTTTTTTTGTTTTATTGGTGTGATGTAGATGAATGAAATTATCTTTGGATAAAATGGGATGAGTACGAAAGGGGTTGTAAGAGAGGGATTAAATAACGAATGAGTCAATGAGTCATTGGTAATTTGGTAGGGTAACTAATTGGTCAATATTATTTTGAAATGGTGTCCACAATTACAAATATGGTGTCCACATAAGAGTTATAATATCCTATTTATTTTTTTGTCTTTTTTCTTGTGGGACCTGTGATTTTTGAAAAACACATAAATACCGTATTATTATGTGTGAACACCATATTATTGCGTGGACACCATTTGTGATTAGGTATTGGTCAATTATCCCAACCCTTGTTATGGATTCATACGCCCTCGTCATTCGTACACATAAGTGACATAACCTTAGAAACCAATGAAAAATGCTACACATACAAGCCCTATATGTGGGTGACCACATACAAGATGACTCGACAGCTTCYCATTAGTAGATATAAGTGGGACCTTTAGTATTTAATTACTTTCATCCATTTTTCCCCCTCTATTCTTTTGATTTTAATTTGTTGTTATTATTTGATTGGCTAAGAGGAATTTTGTAATTGTATGTAGGAGAACACAATTTCCAGTCCAGATTGTATTTTGGACCGAAATCGGACYGAATCGGGTATTGACCGGTTAGATCYGGTCTTCGGTCTTTAAATTTTAGCTTTTCGGGTTTTCGGTCCAGTCCGATCCAAACTCGRAATTTTCCGGTCCGAAATCCGATTCAACTCTAAATACATACTTTAAATTTCAAGAGCATGTATTATTCTTGTTGTGTTGTATTTAAATTAAGATTTTAAGAGTAATGGAATGTAGTGATGTGGCCGAACACAAAGATTTTAAGATTATGTATTATTTGTTAAATTTTAAGGGAAAAATTAATTTTTAATCAAAACAGGTCGAAAACTGAACCAGACTTGAAAAAATCAGGTTCAAATCAGACCAAACCGATTTTTTAGGTCCGATCTTCGATCCACATTTTTCAAGAATTCCAGTCTATGGTCCAACTGGTCACGGTCCCGATCCGGACCGATGTGCACTCGTACTTGAATATGGTTCCATACTTCCACATACAAGTCTTGTATTTGGAGAAATGTTGTATGCAGCCTAGTGCTGCATTCCAAAATGCAGCCMGCGTGAGCCGCACGAGCTTTTTTTTTTTTTTTTTTTTTTTTTTTTTTTTTTTTGAAAACAAAAGGGTAAAAAATAAAAAAATCACCTATGATAGGATATGATTAAATGAATCAAGAATATGGCAACATCATATTAAGATTGGTTATTTTGAACCCAGAATATGATAAAATGAATCAAGGATATGACAAAATGAATTAATGATAGGATATGATTAAATGAATGTAGGATATGACAAACTCATACTAAAATTAATGAAAATGAATTTAGGATATGATAAAATGAATCGAGGATATAACAAAATCACACGTAAATCACATTATAATTTGTAAAAAAAAACACAAAAGGTCAAACGGATTCACCACGATAAGACGAAAATACCCTTGAGCAKCATTAATGCATGCTGCACTGGGCAGCGTGTATGAGTGCTCTTGTATCTGTATCAGGATCCGAAACCAAGAAAAGATTTTTAAATTTGATACGAGCAGATTGATTTCACCAAAAATATTCCACAATAAAATATCGCAATTGGACAGGTGGAAAAATTGGGTCCCACCATGAACATGTACACCGTAAGCTCTTATCCATAAAGTTTTTTTTGTCGTTGATTGATAATGTCTATTTCAGTCACCACCTTCACCAAGCTCTAACCCAAAATAACATTCATAAGTCATAACTCATAATACTCGGTAACAGTTACTCACTCACACAACCCTAATTTTCTACTTTTGTCTCCTTCTCTCTCCTATTTTTCCGTCGCTTTTCGTCATTCTTAGGTATTTTCCAGCACTTTCTTACCCTCATTCTCCTTTTCTATGTTTTCGATTATCTTCTTTCGTTGTTGTTGCAAATTTTGCCTGTTTCAACTAACTTGCTGAGATCTCGCTTTGATTTCGATCATTTATCGCTTTGATTTAGTAGTTTTAAGGTAGGTTAAATCATTTTGTTGAGGTTGGATTTTGTGGTGTTGAATATGTTCGCAAAAATGTGAATTATTGAAGGTTGAATCTTTGTGATTTGATGATTGATCCGATATATCAGCTCCGAATTCATGTCATTTCAATGATTGATTTCTATTATGCGTTGGACTTACATGTTATACTTTGTTTAAATAAACTTTTTTTTCCCTAATTGTATTAATATGCTGGAGTGATCAGTGATGTTGCCTTTGTATCCTAAACTGATAATCAATATTGCATTTGTTAAAAGGAAAGGATTATTGGTTAGAGCGGCGAGTCCGGCGACTTTGATATAGGACAAACTTCCCCTTCTAATTTTGTTAAAAGTTAATTGGATGGCGATAAAWATATGTTAAATGAGCTTCCAATATATTGACTTTGTTATTTCATATTTTTGTTTTAGGCAGAGCATATAATGATATGATTATGAAGGACTTTTACTCCACTTTGCAAGTTTAGTAGTGGGTAGATTTGTTTGTTGTTTTCGTTTAATTATTGTCTGAATGTGAATATTCTTATATGTAATGAATTTCGTCAACTATTTGTAATCTAAATTATTTGTTCACAAGAATATAAGTATTATATCTTTTCTCTGTTTTTCCAGCTACCCCTTTTGGTTTCTTCTAGCTACAGAATGTGACTGATAAGTGATGGCTAACAATTACCCTTGATCTTCACACTTATGGTTCATTCTGATTGATCCTGCTAATCTTCTTTTTGACTTTTGATTTTTGAAGTTTATCCTCACCATATTGTATGTGTAGAATTATTTCGATGTTTGCTGAAGTTAGAAGTTCTAATTAGTGTATAAACATTGTTTACAGAAAAAATGCAAGGACTAGTCAAAGGACTTCTGTTAAATGGAAAAAATGCGGTCTTGCAACATGTTCGCTTGGGAAATCAATCTTTGAGGCCCCTTGCTTTTTTACGGTTCGAGTCTGCTACATCTGCTAAAATGGATGAGCATGGCTTTGAGAGAACCACTATCTCTGACATTTTGAAAGAAAAGGGCAAAGGAGCTGATGGTTCCTGGCTTTGGTGCAAAACTGATGACACTGTATATGATGCTGTTCAGTCGGTGTGTTTCTCGTATTTCTACTTGTTTTGTTCACCTTATTTGTAATTCCTTTTATCCAGGACAGTATATAAGCTGACTTTGAGACTTCTTGTGAACACCATTGTTCTGTTTGCACTTTGTAGATGACACAAAACAATGTTGGAGCATTGCTGGTTGTGAAGCCAGGAGGACAACAATCTCTTGCTGGTATTATCACGGAAAGAGGTATGTACAAGTTTCTGAATGAGCATGGAAACTGATTCTGTGCAACAAGAGCAATTTTCAGAATTTGTGCAACAAGTTGAGCAACCATATGAATATCCAGCATGACAGTGCATCGTAGATACTTGCCCAAACTCTATATAGTGTAGGGGTAGCAAACTTTGACCAGAACATAATTCACAAGGTTTACCTACGGCAGAAACTCACTCATGCTGTTCCTTCCCTACTATTGCTTAAATGTTTTGGATGCACTTTCAACTGTTATTGCATATACCTTTATTAACTTCACTCTGTATAATTGTATCACTGTGATGACCATCAATGTTGCTGATGTGATCCTGAAAAGCGAACAAATTTTAAATATATACTCCGTATTTTATAGTACGAAGTATATATTATGAGGTCAACCACTCAAGTACTCAACCCCTTGTTATTAAGCACAATTACACATAATAAGCTCACTTACTAGATACGGAGTACTTTATTACTCTTTGGTTTAAGTTTCCTTTGATGGATACATTGACCACTGTCATTATTTAAAATCGGTCAAAGACTCCCGTTAATATTCATTGATCTTAATTTCACTTGCAAAAACCTTATGTATGCTCTATGCCATTTTAAATCTTAATCCATGGTACGCTTTAGATGAATAACCTCAGAACTGTACTTAAAGTGCTCACTTGATCTTGGATTCATTGTAATGTAACTGAAAATTTATGCATAAGGCCCTGCTTGGTATGAGGGTAATGTATTAAGGGAGTAATAAAAGTCAAACTTAAGAAAACAAAGGTGTTTAAAGGTGAAAATAAATAGATGGGGTGTTGGTGGGGAGGATAAAGTGGTGGTGGTGGTGGGAGGAAAAGGGGAACTATCACCCTCATTTGGGAGGAGATAGTCACCCTCATCCACATTAGAGTAATTGTWAACCTCATATTGAGGTAATCATTACTCCATATCTTGCTTTTTTAGTCATAAAAAAATGCAATTATTCTTCTATCCCCATCTTAAGTCTTAACTCACATGTTTTCTTCATAATTTGATCAAGTTTGACTTTTATTACCCCTAAATATATTATTTTCATASCAAGCGGGGCCTAAAAGTTGAAACTCAAGTATCATTATTCTTTTCAAATTAATTCTATCATTTAATAAATAATGGAATAATCCCAATTTCCGGTTTTGTTTGTGTTTTTCTAATTTATGAAAAGATATTGAGAGAGGGAGAGGGAGGGAGGGATGGAGGGAGAGGATAAGATATTGGAAAAGTGTTAATTTCTATTCTTTTTATGTATTATATAGGAAAAGATAATGTTCTCCTGGAGTACTCTCAAAAACTTGGGATTTGCAAGGAGTTAGTCTGTTCTGAATTCAATCTTGCTGATTCTTGAAATGATAATTACCTTCAATATTGTAACGAAAGAAAATTTAGATTATACTGTATAAGATATGTTAGAGGGCCTTTCATCCTGAGGCCTAAATCAGTACTTCGTGCTAAATGAAGCTAAGATAAGGAAAAKGAAAGTATGAAAACCAACCTTAATGTCTTCTTTGTGTTCCAGATTATCTGAGGAAAATCATAGTGCAAGGAAGATCCTCAAAATCCACCAAGGTTGGTGACATCATGACTGAGGAGGTATGTCATATCTTATCCTGTCATCCTCTCTGATATGTCTGCAGTCTGCTTTTGAGATTTTGATTGGACTTTCTCATGATTCCTTATGTAATATTCATGGTATCTTTGCAGAACAAGCTTATTACAGTCACACCTGATACCAAAGTTCTGAAGGCAATGCAGCTGATGACAGGTAGCTATATTAATGTTGCAGATACTTTTTTCCTGCTGTTAAGCAGTGATTGCTAAAAAACCTGGACGATTTCTTATGCTGGTTTTTGTGGCAGATAACCGCATTCGACACATCCCAGTGATCGATGACAAAGGAATGAAAGGTATGGTGTCGATTGGAGATGTTGTTCGTGCTGTAGTTGTTGAGCATCGTGATGAATTGGACCGGTTGAATGCATTTATACAAGGGGGTTACTAGATGATGACGATAATGTTCTGTTTTCAGACTGTCTTGAAGTGCCAGTGCACATTTGACCATGGGCTTCATGCCTATGTTTACATAAGTTGTCTTGTGTTTTATGGTTGCTCATCTCTCTGGATATTAGATCAGTGTCTGATATACCAGGGCATATGTAAGAAATTATGTGCTAATAAAAGGGTGAAACCGATGGTATGCCTCATCAGGAGAGCATTTTCTTGCATTAATTTGTGCATTTCTCGACTCAGTCAATTCTGACTTGTATGCACTTTGGTCACTACTGTAGGACTTGTTATGATAATCAGTCTTCATTCTCATGGAAAAATTGCCATAAAAGCTATCTTCTATTCAGTAACTTTCACTCGTTAATTTTCATGATTGATAAAATTAGTACTTCTTCGGTAACGTTTTAACCTTAACAATTGTTTTTCACCCGTATCAAAGAAGCGATTTATAGGTATAAGTGAACAAAATAATTAACTAAAATGTTTTTAAGATTAGTGTCATATAATATCAACCTTGATTTTATTAAAATCATTTAGATTAATTTGTTCATTTGCGACTTTAAATTGCTTTGCTGATATGTGGAAAAACTGAAAAACCAATTGTAGTCTTGTTAATGTAGTAATAGCTAGATTGTGCATCAGCATTCCCTCTCAAGCTAATTAGCTGGATGCACTTAACAAAACGGATTAAGCTGGATGCACTTAACTAATCTGGTGTTACCCGCAACCATCAACAAAAATTGAAGAAATTACAAGAGAGACACGAGTTTCGGTGGGAAACCAAAGCTCCATAACAAACATGCTCTGTAGAGTAACACTAACAGTGGAGGATGAATGATTGTTTTACACATTCAATATAATGAAATACTCCCTGAATCTCTCTCACTAAACCCTAGAATATGTGTTTGAGTCTCAAATCTTAACTAAAGCCAACCATAAGGGGGGAAATGAGATCAAGTGTTGATCAACCAGGGGAAACAAATACGCAATTAGATCAGACCCGACCGATGTCTGGGGCCACAACCTGCATTCTGCATAATCACTCTGTTCACATAAGTTCAGTTCGATAAGTTGAAAAAACACACACTTTGAGTTCTGTTCACAGTTTAGTTAAGCATAAGGATATGAAACTTGGACAGTACATTTGCTTGGCTATATAGTTCTGTTAATGACACCGGCCACTGATTCATACAATGTGTAATGTGAAACATGGAGTGCACAAGGACGATGATGTCATCCATTATATAAGCTATATAGTGGGCATGATTTGATTAGATTAGCTGTGTGGCATGTATTCATGTGTGAATGTTCAGATTGCTTGTGAGTTGGTTGTTGTGGATGCCATCGCGTAAGACTCGAGTATTTCAAGGAAGTTTCATTGAACCAATTAGTTTTCGACCAGATTACGAGTGACAAGTATGATTAGCGTGTCAACTGTCAAGTAATTAGTAGTTGGACTTTGTTCAAATGAATTGAATCAAACTTGCTTTATGCCTTTTTTTTAAAAATAAATAAATAAATAATAATGTAATGTCAAGGTGCATTTTGTGTTAACCATATTTTATGCCTACTCCATTTACTTTATATCAAAGAGCATGCATACATCATAATTTAACCTAAAAAGTTTATCTTTACTGGTTAGTACACAAGTATAATCTGTTCATTCACATGCCACCAATTCTAGCAAAAATGAGTGTGTCCATGAAATCACTTCATGATCTTTTATGTGTGTTTCTACTCTTTTGGCTTGTGTTTCTATGCTACTTCAGCCATGTTGCTGCAGGGGCTGATACTTCCATTAGTGTCCACGGTGGCATCAAGTGTATTGACTACGAGAAACAGGCCTTGCTTCGATTCAAACAAGGTATTGAATCTGATTATTGTGGTGTGGTCACTTCCTGGGGAGATGTAGAAGACTGCTGCCAATGGAGTGGAGTTCGCTGCAGCAATGACACTGGCCATGTTACTATGCTTCAGCTGCAAGGGGATGATGACAAGCAATGTCTGGAAGGTACAGTAGACTCATCTCTTTTTACACTAAAGCATTTGGAATATTTGGACCTCAGCTCAAATGGTTTGTACCAACTGAATCTTGAATCCATTCAGTTCCTCACCAACTTAGAGCATCTCAATTTATCTTATCTTGGTATTTCGGGTGAAATTCCTCCTCTGGGAAATCTCTCGAAATTAGTCTCTCTTGATCTCAGTAACAGTCAAGGTGGAAATTATGCCCTTACTGCTAAAAGTTTGTATTGGCTTTCTCATCTTACTTTGTTAAGAGAAATCAATCTCAGCGGAGTCAATCTTAGTGAAGTCACAGATTGGGCCCAAACTCTGAGCAGTCTCCCTTCCTTAAGAGTCCTTTACATGGATGTTTGTGAACTTCCTTCTATATTTCCATCACTGGTTTCTTACACCAATTCCTCAACTAATGTTCGTGTCGTGAGCCTTTCTTCAAACCATTTCAATTTCAACGACACTTCCTACATGTTCCACTGGCTGTTGAACCTAAGCAACAATGGTCAAGAATTAGAATACCTTGATCTTTCTGATAACTCACTTTTAGGAACTCTCCCAGATGTATTTGGCAGCATGCACTCCCTTTCATATCTTTCACTAGATCGAAATGATATTGAAGGTCTCATTCCTAACTCCTTTTCAAGCTTAAGTTCCCTCAAGTATCTCTCTCTCGTTGGCAATAGTTTCGACGGTCCTATTCCTGAGTTCATGTCAAACCTGAGGTCTCTTAGGTTTCTTTATCTCTCTGGCAATAACTTTCATGGGTCCATCTCTAAAAGCCTCAAGAATCTATGCAATTTACAAGAACTCCGTTTAGATACTAATAGCCTTGTCGATGATTTGTCCAATGTTATTCATGCATTATCAACTGGTTGTGCAAACAAGCCAGTGTTGGAAATTTTGTCTTTAAGAATGAACCAATTATTGGGTTCTGTTCCAGGCATGATTAGCTCATTTTCATCAATGAAATCATTAGATCTTAGCGGGAACCAACTAAATGGTACATTAAGTGAGAGAATCGGGCAACTTTCTATGCTCGAGTCGTTGGATATTTCTAATAATTCCTTGGAAGCCAGTCTGAATCACAACCACTTTCTAAATCTATCAAGGTTGAGAGATTTGCTTTTGTCAGATAACTCAGCACTAGTGTTCAACATCTACGATGATTGGATTCCACCCTTTCAACTAGAAACCATAAGTTTGGGGTCTTGCAAGTTAGGCCCTTATTTTCCGAAGTGGCTGCTAACTCAAACCAATATCTTTACCCTTGATATATCCAATGCTCAGATCTCAGGCTCTATTCCAGTTGAATTTTGGACCAAAACATTGTCATCCAATATACGTTCATTGAATCTGTCTCACAATCAAATTCACGGGGTGTTACCAAATTTGTCGATCACCTTTGAATTCCTCATTGTGATTGACTTGAGTTCAAACTACTTTGAGGGTTCAATCCCACCATTCTTAGTTTCTAATTCAATAAACCTGCACAACAACATGTTTTCAGATGCCACTCATCTCTTATGTCGGAAAACTCAAATCTCACCGAGGAGTCTTGATCTGTCTAACAACTTGTTATCAGGAGAGCTGCCAGATTGTTGGAATCACTTTCATTTATCAGTAGGTCTATACTTGGGAAACAATAAATTCTCTGGAAATATTCCAAAATCTATTGGTACCCTGCAAGAACTTCGGTTTTTGCACTTGGAGAATAATAGCTTTTCGGGAGAGCTCCCTACGTCGTTGGAGAATTGTACATCCTTGGTTGTTTTAGATCTTTCATATAATTCTTTGACAGGTTATATACCATCTAGTATTGGAAATGCTTTCGATTATCTTAGTGTTCTTAACCTTCGAAGAAACAAGTTTTTTGGAAAACTGCCGTCAAGCCTTTGCAAACTATCATATCTCCACGTACTGGACCTTGCTGAGAATCACTTATCAGGCACCATTCCAGAGTGCATAGATAATCTTACAGCAATGACAAACGCTGCAGACGACCGAGCCACTGAGCTATATAACTATCTCGGTGATGAAGAGTTTCGTGCCATACATCAGGAAATAGCAACTCTTGTGTGGAAAAAAGCAATGCGGAGTTTTAAGAACTCTCTAATGCAGCTAGTTAAATTCATTGATCTTTCAAGTAACGAGCTAGAAGGAAAAATCCCAAACGAAATCGTGAGTCTAACCGGGTTAATCTCTTTGGACTTGTCAAGAAACAAATTGCTTGGACACATTGTATCAAATATTGGTCAACTAAGATCGTTAGAAGTTCTTGATTTATCAAACAACCATCTGTCCGGAGAAATACCCGTATCCCTGACCCATGTGAGCACTTTGGGAACCTTGAATCTGTCACACAACAATCTGTCAGGTAAAATTCCACTCGGAACACAGCTGCAGGGCTTTAATCCTGCATCTTACATAGAAAATCCATTACTTTGTGGGTCACCGCTTGGGAAATGTCCTGGAGAAAGATCGCCCACAACAACATTGAACGGAGAAAACATCACCCTTGAACATGATAATGATGATATGTTTCCAGGGTTGTACATAAGCGTGGGGCTTGGGTTTATCGTAGGATTCTTAGGAGTTTGCTACACTTCAATTCTGAAGAGAAATTGGCACTTCAGCTCAGAAAAGGCAAGAAATAAGTCTTGGTTTTGGTGAATCTATTTAGCTTGGAAGAAAACTTGCAGGTAATTAATGTTTTTTTTTAAATAATTTCTTCGAATTTTTATGAGAGATCATTGTGGTGGGAACCTTCCCCGGACCCTCACCTCGTGGGGATGTAATTGACCGATTTAAGCTATGCTTTTGCTTTTCGGGTTTAACTAACGAAATAAATTTCTTGACATGTATAGAATGCATTCTTTGTCGCTAGCCTTTGTAACATGGTATTGCATTTCATAGTCCTGTGACGTATAATTGTTTATTATTGTGTCACTTCAATAAAATCAGATGTTGTCACAACATGTAGTTATAGACTGTAACTAAAAAAAATTGTTTGAAGTTATATAGTTTATTGTGTAGTATTTTGGCCCGGACAATGCTCCGGGTTAACCACAACCCTTATTTTAATACATAAATAACAATCAAAATTAATTTCTAATGATCAAACTACAAATTATTTTCTCATAAAAAAGCTTACAAATTATTTCTAACAACAAAATCATACAAGTTATTTAATAAAATTTAAGAATACTTACAATGTACACATACAAGTCATGATTTCATGCATTTGATAACATTATAATAATATAAACATACTCTGACTATTTTTTTTTTTACGTAGTACTAAATTTATATTAAATTAAATCTTAAAACAAAGATGTAATAACATTTATTTGTCAAGATAAAAATTAATATATAGATTAAATATTTAATTAATTATGATCATTTATTATTAAAAATATTGATTAAGTTTAATATAAAAAACAAAATAATTAATAATGATGCAAAAAAAATTATTAAGTTAGTAAATGTAAGATTATGGAAATTTCCAAATTGTGACCAATTTTAATTTTTTTTTTCTCATTATAAAACTATTTAGCAATATTTATATAATGCATTACGGAGATCATAACTTGGTTAAATTATTAACACTTAATTAACAATGTCATCCATTATTTAATTATAAAAAGTACTCATACATATTAATAAATTAAATAAATATTGCATCGCACGAAGACTAATATCTATTTAATAAAATTATGCATCACACAAGTGGTAATCTGATTTTATAAACAAAGTCTTTGTTGCATTGAGTGCACAATAATTTATTGCGCACCAGATTAGAGTCACCCTTCGGTCAATATAGTAAATTTTTTATAATACAGTGACCTTTATTATTAATCTTTATAATGAGTAAAGTGAATATATAATGAGTAACTATATTGATGTAAAGGGTCACTATATGCTTGATACACAATAAATTTATGTGCATCAATGTATACAATACTTTTGGATTTTATGTATGGAGTAACAAATATAGTTTTTTTTTCATTTTTTGTTTATTTTTAAAGCAAAACTCATATCTTATTTTTATTTCATTTTATTATTTTTTTTAAAAAAGAAATAACAAAGTTTTAAATAATTTTTTGAATGGAAAAAGATCTGCAGGAAAGTTCTCGACCAAATTTAGTGATTGATTTATCTCTATTATATAAGCCAAGGGGAGCAATGGTTCCCCTTGGAAATTACAAAAAGCCCTTCACTTTGTTGAAAAATACACCAAAGTCAACACAATCTTTCATTATATAAATTTTAAAATTGCCAAAAAAAAACATATCAATTCAAAACTCATACAACATAAAATTAAAAAAAAAATGCTAAAAAACATAATCAATTAGAACAAATTTACATACAAATTAAGCAAATAGAAAATTAACAAAGATATTCCTAAACTAATCAACACTACTCAAATCAATTCAATATGATTTTTCACAATGAAAAATTTACAAACAAAATCTAGGAAAAAAACACAACACAAAGGAGAAAAAGAAATTTATCTTCTTCGTTGCTTCAACTTTCAAATAACACAACGCTTTCTCAAATTATTTTATCAGTATTGTTTTCCGTTATTCATTTTTGGCAAAATAATTGTGATGTCAATTGTGAAGTTATGTATTTTGTTATTTCAAATATACAGTTATTAATATTATTAATTTTTATGATGATTTGCAATACTCTTCTTATTTTTTCATCAAAATTGTACATCTATAAGCACTGCATCACGATCACAAAATGACTATTTCTGAATAACATAACCTAGATAATAAAATTCAAAATAGAATGTTCATATCCCTAACCACTCAACTTCTTTGCTAAAAAAATATAAATAATTTAACCTACATTACGGAGTACTACAGAAATATAATAATATTGATATATCTTGTGCATTGAAAAACCAATAATATTTAATTTTTCTTCTCTATTAACATAAAAATAAAATTAAATTATTTATTTAATAAATATATAAAATTAATAAATATTTTTAGTAAATGATGTGTTAAATATTAAGTCACGAAAACCCTATTAAAGTATCTATGAATTATAATTATTTATAAATTAAATTCGTACTACTGGAAAATATTTATAATAGACATCAAATAAAAGAACTAACATAGATTATTACACAAGGGAACTAAAAACCATACAATTAGTGTATGACCTAACTTAGACCTATATATGTCATAATAATTAACTATTTTTTTAATGAAATCATGCTAAAATTAATTTGAATTAAATCAATAAATAATTGTGTTTCATATTGATTATTTTACAAATAAAAACTCTCTGTGATATACCATATACCAATTTTTAAGTCGAAAAATGTTCGTCTGACATCGATTTACTTGTTTTATAGTATAGTTTCATCTGTCTTTTTCGTTCCATTAAATTTCTATTGCAATCTTTACTTGGACATTTATCTTTATATTAAATATTATATATTAAAAAATCTATATATAATAATATTAAATATATTAAAGGGAGTGTAACATAACTTAAACATGTCACGTGGGCTCTATATAGGTCTTGAACCAACCTTTAGATGAAGGGGATTGCTAAACGAAGTCCACTTTTACTAGAATCGAAGTCCACGTTTCGAGCAAACTTCCCAGTATGCCCATTGATTACCCCCTCCCTAACCACACAACACAACCCTTCCAACACCAGCACCAACTGACAACCACCACCCAAGGCATCCTATCACCGACAACACCACACTACCACCACCCAAGGCAACTAAAACTTTGTTGTTTTTAGAACGATACAATAAAAAAAATAAAGGGGCGCGGGTGCCTTGGTTGGGGCGCCTAGCCAAGGCGCCACCCCCTTTATTTATTTATTTATTTATTTATTTATTTATTTATTTTTGTTGGACTTTAAAACCACCACGCCTTGGCTAGGCGCCTCAACCAAGACAACCAAGGGAGCTTCTGTGACTTTGAAGATTGATGAGTTCAAGGAAGAAACTCAAGTGCAAGGAACTCGAGTCCCTTGGAGAATCAAGACTCGAGATCTACTACTGGTGATTCGATATTAGAAGCATTAAGGTATAATAAGTTTAGAATTTTTATATTTTAGGCTTATTGTAAGTTTGGCACTATTGTGTGGAAGTGTGGCTCAATAAAATATAAGGTATAAAATCGGTTTAATAAATGGATTTTATTAAAAGATATAAATTAAGGTTAAGTATTAAAAAGATGTCTTTAAGCAATAAATAAATCCTAGGTAGTTGATTTCCGAATAAAATATTTTTCATCCTTCCAGTTTTATCTTGTTAAAATTATTTTTAAATACCAATTTTATCTTATTATATTTTATAAAAGTGGTTTTCGGCAAAAAGAGTTTTGGTGAAAAATATGTTAAACTGATTTGAGAAAATTAAGGAAACTAAGTCAAGTAAATATCTGGCACGTGTGACTTGATTTTCAAGGCAAAAGTAGTTGGGATATTTAAGGAACAAAACGRCTATATTTTACTAACTAATAGAACGTGGGCAAATGGACGTGCATGTCAAGTTCCACTAAGGCATGATTTCCTACTTAGTAGGAAGTGATGTGTAGTGGTCTTACTGCTTCCATTCCACGCACAATATTTACTTATAAATACAAAGAAGTAAATTAGTTTAACATACATTTGAGCATACAAAGAAATTGAGTCATTTCTACACACAAGTGCTAAACAGTTTTTAGTTTACAAATCGAGTTGTAATTGCTTCAAGTAGAGTTGTTACTTGGAGAGGGCTTTGGGTTGTGATTTAATCYAGAGAGGCTTGTAAGAGAGTTAAGCTTACAAGAGTGTGAGTGATCAATCAACAGAGGGGTTGGTTGAGAGGCTTTCAAGTTCGAAAGGAATTTGAAAGAGGTCTTGATTGCACTAGGTGTTGTATCCGAATAATCTAAGAAGAAATCATGTGTGGTATCAGGTCACAATTTTATCTCTTGACAAGTTGTTAAGGAGAGTTTCTGTGTTTGTGAAACTCGCATCTCGTGTTCCTTTACTTTTAATTTTTAAATTCCGCAAAAAGCTCAAGCTTCTTTAACTTACAATTCACCCCCTTCTCTGGTAACGTTCAGTAGATCCAACAGTTTGATCCAAAACACTAGTTAATTTTTAAAAAGTGAAATTTCATTGGTGAAATATATTAAAATAAGAAGATTACGACTCTTAGATTGGTAATAATCTCTTAAGATCATTACAATATCAATATCAAATTCTCAATATTTGTAATCTAGACGATGATTTATTTATTAGATTATACAATCATATATGATTAGTCATTTATTAATTAGATAGCTGTTGTTTGATGATC
>SNQN01005409.1:11504-37355 GCA_008642245.1 Bassia scoparia | reverse complement strand
GCCTTGAAGCCAAAAGGAGGGCCTCTTTGAGTGGACAAGTGATACAGTAGAAGAGGTGAACCCAGGGGCGGTAGCATCTTATAAATTGTAATCTGTCATCTTTTGTACAAGACCTGGCTGACAAGCGCAATTGTGCTATCTATTGTGCCTATACATAATGCATCTCATTCCTCAGTGTCAGAGAGTTCACATAGCAGCGGAGCACATCTTCTCCCTTACGTGAGGAAGATTATACGCAGATCACCAACAAAAGTTCGCAATGAATCCGAGAAGATCCGAAGGACCATACTTATTTTTCTATCCACATTTTTCTTTTTTCGTTCTTTGTTTTTGCCGCCCCTTCTGACTGTCTCTCGGTGTGTTATTTGAAACCTTGTGGCCCTTAGTATTTTTCCTATTAACGTATAGCGGGTTCCAGGGGCACCCACAATGGAGCAGTATTTGTGACCAAGTTAGTAGCCGGTTCTTATCTGGCTTGAACTACAGCCGAGGACCTCTCGTCCTTGCTTAGCGATTTGTTGGGTTTAAGAGCGGTTGTCACATAGTTGCGACTAAAAGCGTGACCGCTACGACAGTATTTACGGAAGGGTGACTTCCTAGATGCTACATTAGTTCTTTCTAATCTATATTGCTACAGTTATGAATAAGTATTTATCTCCCTCGCTCGAGTATCGTCGGACAAGAACATTGCCGAGGCATCTAAGCCGGAGCACCCAAAGCCGAGAGTCGTTACACGTGTGGACCGGGGAGTTTATAAGTGCCAAAACTGTCAGCATTTATCGCCACACTAAAAAAGAACGAAAGGCTATAGTAAACATGTCTTCCTGTAATTTGTATGGCACACACGTGTGTTATTCGGCAAGATCTGGATCCACCTCTTATCCATAACACTAATTTGTGATCTGAGTTTCCACTTGAGCCCCAGTGAACTCTGATAGTCCTATTATATTGCTTTAATAGGTTTTAACAGGGTAGTATCTCACTAGGTTGTCTCTCTTTTCCTCTCTCTTGCTACACAAACCAAGCTCGGTGACAACACATAGCTCAAAGAAAGAGCTCAAAGAATAGCATAGAGAGATTTTAAATGTGAGGTTAAAGCACATTGCACTAGACATCCAAAATGAAGAATTGTGACTCCCTCCACCTTTTGTGTCTCAACTCCCAAAGTCAAAGGTCTTTTCGGTTTGTAACATATAGGCTAAAGGTTGGGTGAGGATAAAAAGATTTGGCTTGTGGTGGTATACCTACGCAAGTGAAGTTTACAAACATCAAACCAAACTTTGGKGATTGAGGAGCCCCAATTCACAACACTCACACACTTTGGAGGCAAGTTTATAGCACGCTTGCTTTCTCCCATACAATTTACTATACTTGAATTATTTTCCCTTTTGTGCATATTTTTGGATTTTTTCTTTTTTTTGTTTTTTTACATGCACTTGGGAATAGACTTTGCAATACTATTGCAGTTCACTTACACACTTTACAACACTTTGCCACTTTATACACTTAGCCTTATACAAACTCAAAAATCAACTTCATTTGTCTTCTAAAGGTCAAAACATGTGAGAATTTGGCTAAGAGGCATGTAATGTGGCTAACAAGGATAGGAAAGCTCAAAGGGGTGGCAAAGGTAAACGAAAACCCAAAATTTGTTACCAAATATGCATGTGGAAAAAGAAATAAAAAGGTAAATGAAAAAGGGAAAACAATTTGAACCCATAACCCGAAATGAATGCCTCATCACTCCTCAAGTAGTTCGGTCTAGATCTCAAAAAGTCACAAACAAATAGTTAAGGAAGGATTATAGTGCAAACACTCAATTATTGTGGAATTTTGACTTGAATGTGCCTACTTGGCTCTAAAAGAATTCACACAACTCACAAGGTCTCAATGTGTAAACAAAAATCACCAAGCAAGGTTTCCTATCATTTACCAAGCTACGCCCGGATTGGCTAGAAAGCTCACCACCGTAAAAGTATCTCATGGCTTGCTTGTAAAGCGTGCCAATCTAATAGATTCCTAGGAAGAGAACTTCATGACTTGGATTTTGAAAAGAGCAATGATTTTGAAATATTTAGACCTTGCAAGCCTCTTAGTTGGGAGAAAAATGAGTTTCCTAAAACTCAAATCTCATCCAATAACCATATCCATTACATAAAACATAATTTACAGCTTTGCCTTGAAAAMCAAAAGGAAAGAAAAGAAAGGAAAACAAATTTACAACTTTGCCTTGAAAACCAAAAAGAAAGAAAGAAAAGAAAAGAAAGAAAGGGTAAACTCCCCCCTCATGGGAAATTGAATTGTCACCCCATCCTATTCCTAGTTTCAAAATTTTCAAAAGGATGTGGATGAGGGTATTTTTTCCCCTTACCTCAACTACCCATACTCCTCGGCCCAATTGGGACCCCTCCCAAATTGGACCCTGGAGATGGTAGATRATGATGGCAATTCAATTTCTCGTGAGGGAGGAGTTTACCCCTATTGGCAAGGCCCGGGGACGTTGGACACCAATGCCCCCGAATACCGAGTAGTGTCTCCCTATGATTACCATCAAATGGGAGGTTGTGATTTTAGAGGGGATCTTGCTTATCCCTATGACCCCGTAGCGGCGGAGCGAGATAGGATGGCCGATCCATACTACAATTTTCACCCAAACTACTACGGTGGTTGGGAACCCAACGGTCCTCCTACCTCACTCAGCTATGATTGGGACCCTAGCCGTACTTTTACCCAAGAACCTCAAATGGCGGCAGGATATGATATGAGTGAGTGGCCTCATCCGCTACCCCACACTCAACATTAGTAGGGTCAAGACTAGAGCACATTTGTGTAACTTTTCCTCTCCTTATGCTTGCTTTTTTAACTCCGAGACGGAGTTTCATTTTAGTTGCGGGGKAGAGTTCCACAGATGCATCACTTTTTGTTGCTTGGTTGTGTATATATTGCCTATATTGTATATATTATATCTTTATTTTGTATTATTGTGTTTTGGAGTTAGTTTTTTCTTGTGGAGCTGAAACTTGGATGTGAGCCCGGTTTTGGGGCTCTTGTGCTTATATTGGTTTGGTTGCGGCTTTGTAAGTTTCCTCTAACTCCACCTTTTTATTTATTGTAATTTATGTGGCAAGATTTTAGAATTTTTCTTTTACACTTGGAGATACTATCTTTGGGATTTATGTGCTTGCGGCGTCGTAAGGGTTGTCCCTACTGCGATTTCACTTTATTTGTTTGTACGACGGTTGTTGGATTCCCCCTTGAGGTTCATTTGTAGTGTCCTTGACTTCGGTCAATGTTGATTTGGAGTTGATAAGGGGATGAATAAGATTGTAGTGTAAACCATATCTCCAAGTGTTTTTCCTCTATTCTTCCTATGATTTCCTTATTTATTGTTGTGTGCTTATATGATGTCGGGTTGTTTGCATGTTTTGTTTTGTTTAGGTACAAAGGTTGTTGAAAGAATCACAGAAAAATAAAAATAGCAAGAAATGGCAAAAAACAGTGGTCACATTTTTGTCCTTTGCTGTGTTCTTTTTGTCTTCCTTTCTGTTTCTTATCTCTTTTGGTTTTGAAGGTCAAAGCGGTGAGAATATGTTTTGTGTAAGTGGAATATGGTTATTGGATGGGATTTGAGTTGTAAGAAAACCCTTGTTATTTCCCGAACTGAAGAGATACTTGCCAGAGGTTAAATATTTCAAAAATCACTACTCTTTCAAAATCACGTCAAGTGCCAAGTTCTGCTGCCTAGGAATCTATTGATTGGCCAGCTTTACAAGTGGCTAAGCCAGTGAGATTGACTTGTCCATCTCCGGTGGCGCTTCATTAGCAGCCGGGCATAGCTTGGTAATGATAGGAAGACCTGCCTTGGTGCATTTTTTTTGTACTAGCATTAGACCTGTGAGTTGTGTGAATTCAAGCAAAATCAACAAAATGAGTGTTTGCACCTAGATCCTTCCTTAACTATTTTGTTTTGACTTTTTAGAATCTAGAACGACTACTGAGGAGTGAAAAAGGCATTTATTTTGGGTTCTGGTTCAAATTGTTTGCCTTTTTCATTTACCTTTTTTTCTTTTCGCCACATACGTATTTGGGGAACACAATTTTAGGTTTTCGTTTACGCTTGCTGGCACCCCTTATGAGTTTTCCTATCCTTGGTTAGGACACATTAATCGGGGTCCTCTGTAGCAGATCTCACATGTTTGGACCTTTAGAAGATCAAATGAAGTGGGTGTTTTGGATTTGTATATAGTAGGCTAAGTTTATAAAAGTCTAAGTGTTGTAAAGTGGTGTAAGTGAAATGCAATATAGTTGCAAAGTTCTATTGCCCAAGCTGCTGTAAGACAATAGACAATAAGTAAAAGAAAGGAAAAATCCAAAAAATAGCACAAAAGGGAAAGATAAGTTCAAAGTATAAGTAAATTGTGATGGGAGATAATGCATAGGCGGCTGAGATAGGGTGCTTCAACTTCCCAAGTTGTGTGTGTGTATTGCAGTGGTGTGTGTGTGTTGGTGTGTGGGTGTGGGGGTGTGGGTGTGGTGTGGGTGTGTGGTGTGTGTGTGTGTGTGTGTGTGGTGTGTGTGGTGGTGGGTGTGTGTGTGTGTGTGTGAGGTGGTGGTGTTGGATGGTTGCGGCGTGTAAGTTGAGGTGGTGAGGTGGTGTGGTGTCAGGTTGTGTGTAGTGGTGAGTGTGGTGATAGTGTCTAGTGTGTCGTGATGTTGTGTTTGGATGTGTGTGTGTGTGTGTGGTGTGTGTTTGGTGTGTGTGTGTGTGTGTGGTGTGTGTGGGTGTGGAGTTGCGTCGTGTGTTGGTGATCTGTTGTGTAGGTGTGTATTGTGGTGTGTCGATTTAGATCGATGTGCGGTCAACCCAAAGTGAGTTGGGATTTGATGGTGATTGCGTAAAGCTATCAGCGTCTGTTGCGGTAGTAAGTCCGTTGACATGCAGGTGCAAGTCCAAAGTCCTTGTTTATCCTCAGGCCCAACCTTTAGCAGATACGCTACCATGACGGACCAAAGAAAGTACCTTGAACTTTGGGAGTTGAGACACAAAAGGTGATGGAGAGAACACAATTCTTCAGCTTTGGGATGTCTAGGTGCAATGTTGGTGCTACGCTCACTTTTAATAATCTCTCTGATTGCTACTTCTTTGAGGCACTTTCTGTTGATATGTGTGTCACCGACTTGGATGTGGCTAGGTGTAAGCCTGCGAGAGAGAGAGGGAGCATCTGGGTCAGGAGTAGGGTAAAGAAGTTGAGGATGACTTGTGGAAGGTGGATAGTATTGAGCGAAGTCTTGATAAGTTGCACAACAATTGTGACTGATCTAGTTTGTGATCTTGTGATCTATTATGGGGGACATCTTGTTCTCTCTGATTGAGCGTCCCCAAAAGTCCAGAAAGCCATCATCCAAGGCACACAATATATGTTATTTCTAATTCCGATATTGTTTCTTTTGCTGTTTGTTTTTCCACTGTGTTTCCTTGTTTTTGAAACCCTTTGGCCTGAATTCTTCTTATTTATGGAGTTGTGGGTCTTCTCTTGGAAACCCTCACGAGACCTTCCTCGTCCTTCTTAGCGATTTGAGGGTTTAAAGGGCTTGTCACTAGTTGCTAAAAGTGACCGTGATTCCTACGAAAKTGAGTTAGTGTATAGTTTTCTTCTTTCTTTTCTTTTGCTTTGTTTTACTTTGCTCGAGAATGCGCAAAGGTCCTAGTTGGGGGGAGTTGATAAGTGCCAAAAATGGTCACATTTAGGCACTTATTTCTTCCTTATTTTGGCCAATATGTGTGTTTTCGATATCATTTCACTAACCATTTGGTTAGTTTTCCACTTTGTATAGTATTGTAGAGCTTTGTTGGTTTTTAGTGGTTTTTATAGGTTTTTCACTAGTTTTCTCTTCTTTTTCTATTCATGTACACTCAATTGCAAGTATTGTAATATGATCACCGAGCAAGAAGTTATGGCCATTTGAAGTTTAGTAGTTCAGCTAGAGCCTTGCAGAGGTGGCCCGTGCATTAGAGGTGGCCCGCGCATGGGTGGACGGCACCTGCAAGACTTCAGATGGATTTCAAGAATGAAAAATGAGCGGGCACGCATCACGAGTATTGTCATGTGCATGGCACGCGCATGGGGGCCCACGCCTGCAGTCTCCTCCTTCATTTTCCTGATTGTTTTTGGAGTGGGCGTGCATATCGAGGATCAGCCCCGCGCATCCAGGGGTTGCCCGCGCATGGCCCGCGCATGGAGACCCACGCCTACAACTTCCTCTCCTCGATTTACCAGAATGTTTTTGGAGCGGGTGCGTATTTCTAGGACGGCCCGCGCACAGCCCGCGCATGTGTGTCAACCTTATTTTGTTGACTTTTCGACGTTTGACCAGCGTTTGACTTGACTTTGGAGGGGTATTTAACACATGTTAGAATTAGTGATGGCATTCTTRTAATATTTATGAGTTTGTAATTGAGCCATCTATATATAGTTTTAAGAGAGAGAAATAAGCAAGCAAGTAGAGAATTAGAATAGAATTTTAGATTTACTTTTTTCAGAAATTTCTTTTCATCTTCATCTTCCTCATTCTTCTATAGCTAGGAGAGAGAATCGCTATGAGTTCTTAATAGATTTTGCTCTATTTCTTCAATTCTCAACCATTTGTAGCAAATTTTATATGCTTTCCATCTGATTTTTCAAGGTAATTTCGATTCTAGCACTTGTTTTCATTTCTAATATAGTTTACTTCATTTTTTGCACATTTACGAATTTCTAGGTTTGTTTGTTGCTTTTGATTTCAACTTCTTTTGTTGATAGATAGTTTCCCCCTTTGTTTATGATCATTGTGCAAGTAATTTTGTTCAATTTGGTTAAGATTACAGTGAGTTCTTGAATACCCATTTATAACTTTCAATTACTTGTTTTCATGACAAATTCCTTGTTTTCTTCTATTGCTTTTGTTGTTTTCATGCTTTCAATAATGATTAGTGAGTAAATTACTAGCTTAGGAGTGCTAGGAAGCCCATCTATAATCTATTAGTGTCAAGATGATATAAAATACTCATTCCAACCATCATTGTTGTGAAAATTGTGGTTTCTCAACCTTACTTTGCTTTGGATTTGGCCACCCAAGGTTTTGGGAGTGAGAGTTGCCTTAATCAACCTTTGCAATGGATTGGAAGGGTTGATTAGGGTGTTGGTTTAATCCATTTTCAACTTTTTCTTCTRAGAGCTTGAGGGGACTTGGGTTTAAGCAAGACTTGGGAGTGTTGGATGATTTGGGAAATGATTCYAACCAATTTGCTAAACTAAGATCACAATTACCCCCATTATTGAATTGAGATAATTACTTTGATTGACACAAATTCCTTTTATATAAATGGGCATAACTAGTATCTCCTAAGTGTTTTTGCATAATTGTTTTCAAAATCCTTGTTTCTGGTTCACTTGTAGCATTAACTTTCAAAATTCAAGTTTGTTTTCTCCCCAAATTTGGTTGATTAAGCTTAAGTACTCAAATTTATCCTTCCTTGTGGTTCGACCCTTGACTTGCCTACTATACTAGTATAGTTACAAGTTTTAGAATTATAAATCTTAATTTTATAGCCTCTACCTTAGAATCCAAGACCCTTGGTTTAAGGCACGTCAAAAAGTCACGAGTCAAGTCTATTAAGCGAGAACCACTCACGGGATCTATGAGCGACCGTTCTTTTTCCTCTTACTCTAGTTCTTGAATACTCCCTCATGGAGTGAGTTTATTGTCATATTAGTACATGAGGAATAGATGTGACGATGGGAGTGGGTTGGTTCTTGGATCGCTTTRGTTCGAGCCTCCCTCTACTTTTGGTCATTTCCTTGGCTTGCTAGTTGATGGTCAATTTTCTCCACATCCGAGTTAGTGTTTGATATCATGCATAATACAATCCTTCATTAACGTGAGTCTATGTCGAGTCTTCCTTTCTTGTGGGGTCGTTTTTCATTCTCCTCTCTTTCTGCTTTTAGATGCTTAAGGACACGCAACATATTAGCTTGGGGAGTTTGATGTATGGATTTTATATCCGATTTTAGAGTCTTTTTATTATTTATTTTCGTAGTTTTGAGTTAGTTTTGTCTTTATTTTGAGTCGTTTTCCTTGTTTCTTTCTCTAATCTTCCAAGGTCGCTTTTAGCGTTTTTGCCATTGTTTCTCTTCTATTTTGATCGGTTTTACGAGTACACATTTGATGATCATTGTTAGGAGTTGTTTTGACACACTTTGGATTGTTTGAGGCTAAGGATTATAGTTCGTGTTATCTTTGGTGAAGTATTGGAGCGTTTTGGGCACTTTCGGATGTATTAGGMAACTTCAATCGAGCATAACTTTCAGCACAATTATCATTTTGATGTGATTCCAATTGGAGGTGAAAGTTCGTCTCGATAGCTTCGAGACGACATGTCATATTCTTGATTCCAATGTGAAACGAAGATGTTATGGCCATATCTTTTTCTAGTACARTAGTGCTAGTAGCGTGCGCTACTCTGCTTCGAAGTGTTTTCTCGGATTTTTCTATTTTGGCTTTTGTTTTTACCTTTTCTTTTCCTTGGTTGTGGGCCTTGTGGCTGGTTATTACTTCCATTTGGGGTACATTGGACATACATCTCATATTATGTAAATACACTCTTGCTTTTATTTTCTCTCTCTTAGTTTTTATATTTTTGCTTTTACATTAGSTTAGCACTATTCATCATCTTCAACCTTGGTTCTGTTGCATTTTGGAAGATTTGTACTTGGAATTATTGCACCAAAATTTATATTCATGCTCTAGTAACTATTCTCTATCTCTTGCACTTCTTTAATTTCATTTTGGTTAAGTATTTCATGAATTGCATTTTTTGGGTTTTTATGAGATTTGCTTAGTTTTGCTTATAACTTTAGATAGGATCTTGTTGTTTAGCTTGTTAAATATGGATGTTATTATGTTTTAAAGCATGTGTGAGTAGTTTACTTTCTAGGGTTGGGTGAAACCCTCATTTCACCATGTGACTTCCATTACATGCTTGAGGTTTATGCTTGTTTTTGCCATGACTTGTGTGATTAGGAGGTGCAATGGCTAATTATCATGCTTAGGTACCATATTAGTTTTACTAGGGACCTTTGACGAAGGAACGAGAGTTGAACTCTTAGGTGAACTCCTCATAGCTAATTAGATGAAGGAACCATGAGAATAAGGGCCGKATTCTATGGATGTTATTACTAGCTTTCGCGACTTTTATGCTTAAATCGAGCATGTGACCAAGCCATGAGAATAGGTCTTAGATATGTAAGTGAGGTTCTCCTAGCTATCTTGAGAGAGTGGTTTAGTACCTTAGAAAGTCTCCCTTGTTGGTTGATTCATTTTTGTTTGCCTTATTGCTTGTGTTCGGGTGTTACATGTGTGTTTTGGGTGGTGAAACCCAAATCCTAATGCCTTAATTGCTTGTTCCTCTCATGTTAATAGTGTTTGTTTCCACACTCTTAACCTTGTTCTCGGCTTAGCTTGTCGCCTCGATAACTAATCGGTGCTTAACACGTTTTTCTCGTGGGTTCGACCCTTACTTGCCCTTGCTAGTAGCATACTGAGAGTCTGAGACCGAGTTAGGTTTTATCTTTGGTAGCCACAACGAYAGGCTATCAACAATCTTGCCTTCATAAAAGTCGAAGCAGCGAGATTGGAGCGGACACCAAATCAACAATTCCCCATAAAGTCCTTACAGAGGCATCGGAACGGACATTAAGCTAGCAGATCCCCTGAAAGTCTTAACGGCGGCATCGGAGCGGACAAAAACACAAACGTTTAAATAGCAGCATCAGAGCGGACGAATAAAAGCAAACAACAGCAAAACAACCTTGCAAAAATCCCAATTTGAGACAGATCCATAGGTGGAAATGCAAGCAAAGACATAAGCAACAAGAAACAGCAACCACAGGTGCAGGTAAAACTAACACATTTGTTTTGCAGGTACCGGGTACTTTGGCTTTCGTTTTATGAAACTTACGTCTCTACAAACTCAGCCAAAGTGGGGGCTTTTACAACTATCTAAAACATTTGTCCCTAGACCAAGACGACCAATGCTAAGACACCTCTTGTAACACACAAGCCAAATCGAGAGAGCTATGACCCTAACAGGCCCTAAAAATGGCAAGTTCCCTTACGCCGAGCACTTTTTCAAGTACTTAGCACCCCTTAAATTTTCAAATTATTCAAACTTATTTGGGAGGGAAATTCTATTTGGTAGACCCCAGTTTTTACTGTTTCTACATGGTAAGATTTTTGAAAAATTTTGGAGTTGTTTAAAAACTGGGGTCTACCATATAGAATTTCCCGTGCACATTTTTTTTTTCAAAAAGCTTACCATGTTAGAAAAAGTAAAAACTGGGGTCTACCATGTACATTTTTTTTCAAAAAGCTTACCATGTAGAAAAAGTAAAAACTGGGGTCTACCATGTACATTTTTTTTCAAAAAGCTTACCATGTAGAAAAAGTAAAAACTGGGGAACATTTTACTAGAATTCTTCATAATTTTTCTGGATTTCTAATCCTTTTTACAATTTTTCGGAGTTTCCGGCAATTTAATTAATTTTGCAATAATTAATTAAATTATCAAAACAGCTATAAAAATTAAGAACTTTTAACAGAAAATACTACATTGTACAAGGATTTTTTACATATTTTTTCCATATTTTTCGATTTATGGTTAAATATTTATGAATTTCTTAAGCAAAACACACAACCGAGTGAAACGGAATATTCCGGAACGTTCTGGGCCCGTGGTTTGCTCCCCAAGGATGTMTAGGTTCCTCCCCTAGCTTCCTTTGCACATATTTCAACATTCAAACACGTAAATCAATTTTTTTCATAAGTTATATCGACAAACGCAAAAAAGGCAAGTCGAATCAATAAAAAATAAAGGAAAGGACGCTGGGCGTAATTGCACCCAAAATTCCTTTCGTTTTTTGGTTCGCGCCAATACATATACACCCCCGAGAGCTCATTTAATAATTTTGGATGATTTTTACACTCGTCTTACTCTCTCTCTGTCTCTGTCTGTCTGTCTCTCTCTTTCTCTCTCTCTCTCTCACACACACACACACACACTTAAACTCTCTCACAAACACATTCAAAACACAAAAACACATTAGATCTAAAGCTCAATTAAGCTAAGGGTTCTTAGGTTCTACAAGGGTTCTTAAGGGTCTAAAGATCCGTCCTTGGTATACGGCATCGTGTTTCAACATAAGTTTGAGGCCAACGTCTCAATTCTAACACCCTTATGCATGCTTGAATTAGAAATTCAACTTTCTATGTAATCTTGGCATGTAAATTGGTTAACAACTATTCGGCAATCAAATTTAAAGCAATGTTAAGCAAAACTTTCAATTCTCGTACGAGTGCTTGCATGCTTGTTCATCACACCAATAATATGTCTTAAACAATACTAGCAAATTTCATGTTCTCGCTCCTAATAAGACAAATAATGGACAACCGACAATAGGTACCTGGAATATGAAATTAGCAACAAATGTCACAACAAACTAGACAATATATGCATGCTTAGTGACAACACGGAAATATTTTTGTTGTTGTCTTTTAGACAATGAACTTGTAATGACCGAGTAGAGGCCGCTAGTTAATGCGAGGGGGGGGGAGGGGGGGCGTTGTGCACTACTTCTCCCTTACACTTGTCCCCTAATCCATGACCATAATTTCATGACCAGACTATGGAGTCCTTCGCCTTGCTTTATGCAATTATATGCAAGACTTAAATCGGGTTTCGCAGCTTCCCAAAAAAAAGTGGGATGGCAACTTCCTCTACTCGTTTCGAGTATCATTCACACAACTCCAAGCATAATAACACTATGTAAAAGTAAGAATTCAATTCTAGCAAAACCAAAGTCATCTCCCAMATTGTACCCTCTCAAGAAGAGGGACTGACCCAGTCCGGCCTGGTGACACCCCGGCGCCCATACACTACCGAAAAATGTAATAGCTAGCAAATAAGCAGACAAAGCATAAATGAGTGAATAGACAAGATTTACCATGGAAAACCCGAGTACCGGGAGAAAACCCAGGCCATACCTCACTTTGTGATTATTGAAGATAAAGATGATCAAACAAGAGACCACAACTCAAGTATCAATAGCATACCATTACAATTCTACCTCACATGTTCCCTCACTTTACCACTAAAGATTAYAATTTGTGCCAGTAATGAACTAGTATCCAAACTACTAACCACACTCAATTTACTTCCCCAAACCCCTTACAACTAGTGTTTACAAGTTTAGGATCACACACCTACAACTATCCCAAAACCCCTAGCTTAAGTGTTTGGAAAAAATCAGAGTATTCTTATTTTAGTCTCTTATGTTTCTCTCTCTAGCTCCCAAGCTTGTCTCCTTTGCTTTGATGTCATGAAGTGTGTATATGTGAGTCAAAGAGCTCCTAAGGATGACACCTCATTTGAACTAGCAAGAGYCATTCCTCTCATTGCATTAGAACAAGACAAGTGTCCCTTTAATCATCCAACTGATTGAGCAAAAAATAGAGCACGTGCACTGCTCAGGATGCGTGACCCGTAGGGATTGAAATTCGGGTTTGGGGCGGGTGAATGGAGGTGAGTCACCCGCATCCATCACTCACCTCCATCCACCCCATCCGACCCATCCACCATCCGCGAATATAACTACACGAATGCATCTGTCTATCGTTGAATTTTGAATGRAGGGTCAAGATTTATTTCATGAAAAAAGTAAATGTGCAAATTTTGTACATAAATGTGCACGAATTTTCCTTTAAATGTGCAAAAATCATAAAAATATGCACATTTACTATTAAACTTATGCACATCTTGGTCGTTAATCTCAAAAATCAACGACCAAGATTGCTTCTCACACTTCTCATTTTAAGGGTTCTTCTCATTGGATCCTAACCCCCCCCCCCCCAGACACACACAAAATATATACATACATAGGGTTAGGATCCAATGAGAAGTACTTTTAAAATGAGAAGCGTGAGAAGCAATCTTGGCCCTTGATTTTTAAGATGGACGGCTAGGATGTGCATAAGTTTTATAGTGAATGTGCACGAATTTTCCATGAATGTGCATTTTTTTTATGAATATTAACATTCATGTATAAAATTATGCACATTTACTTTTTTGGTGAAATAAATCTTGACCCTCCATTCAAAATCCAACCATTAAGATTGCTTCTCACGCTTCTCATTTTAGGGGTTCTTCTTATTTGATCCTAAATCTACATACATATATATATATATATATATATATATATATATATATATATATATTAGGTGATGGATAAGGTTAGCGGCCTAACGGGTCGGGAGACGGATGAAAAAATATCGCCCGAATCCGATCCACCACCAGAACTCGATAGCCCGTCACCCGTCTTTCACCCATTCAAACAGGGTTTTCACCTATCTATAAAAGCGGGTTAATGGGTGATATTTCCATCTCTAGCGCCCCCGTGCACCCCAGATGCGCACCTCATGCATGGCAGGCAGAGCCAAACCCTCGTCTCACGCACAAAATGTGTGACTCACGCATTGTCCTACAACTGCTCCTCTTGTTTTGCTTGTGCGCTCCACGCAACTCTAAGCGTGCCTCGCACTTCCTCCTTTCTCTACTTAACCATCTCTAAACATAAACCTACACAAAGAGAGAAAGAGGGAAAACCGAATGAGGAGGAGAAAGGAAGAGGGATGTTGAGTGGTGGTGGGTGGTGTCGCCAATGAGGGAGTAAGGAGGAGAACCGTGTGGAGGGAGAAAGAAGAGAGAAATTTGTGGGAAAATTGTGAGGGTGAATGAGTGAATTGAAGGGTATTTATAGGGTGCATAAGGTACTGAATTTAGGACACAAAATATTGTGTACGAAGTTGAGGAATAATATTTTTGAGGATTTAAGGAAACATGAAATATTTAGTRTGGATGGAAGAATTTATTTTACTTGAGAAATAAGGATACAAGAAATTAGGAAAGTTGGATTATGGACCAAAATTTTTATTATTTTTTCTCTTGTTTTCTTGTTTGGCCGTGTAATCATGTACTGTATTACATACATGTTACATTTTTTTGCTTTTCTGTTTTTTCCTTTCTTGGTTGAATTTTTATTTACTTTCATTATTTCTTTTATCTTTTCTTTTCCATTTTAATGAACTACAACCTTTTAATTTAGAAACTCTTTTAATAACTAACTTATTAAGTTCAATATATCCGAAACATGTATTATTTAAAAATAGATTAGGCACCAAAATTTAAATAGTCTTTTGGCTCTAAAATTTTAAAACTTGTTTAAAATTACCAAAATACACTTTTGTATTAAAAATAATTACTCCCTCCGTTTTTTTTAGTTGTTCCAGTTTYCATTTTGAGATATTTTTAAATAATTGTTCCAAACCAATCTAAAAATAACTTTTTCACATTTTACCTACTTTATATACTCTAACATTAATGAATGACCCCTTTCTAAAGTCAACTTTCATTACTTTACCCAATCTTTTCACCCAAAAATTTTCATTCATACATTTACTTTTTTACCTAACTTACTCAGCTTTTTTACCTAACTTATTTAACTATTTTATCCAACTCAATCAACTCTTAAATACCGTGCCAAAACCATATGGAACAACTAAAAAAAACAGAGGGAGTATAAAATATTTTGAAAATAATTCTCAAAAATACRAGCTATTACAATCCGTCTATGAAGAGGTTAACATGTGGCCTTTGGYCCCTTAGCTTGCCACCTAGGATCGCTTGAATTAATTTGGAGTCAATGCATGGCATGTGGGGTCTACATGCCACATCAAATTTTCAGTAAGAAAAAATATAGTGATGTGAGATCTTGTTAAATTCGTTGCAATGTTTAAATGATTAATATTTATCTTGTATAATTTTTGCTTATAATTAACTGAAAATATTGTACTTGTAAGTTGTGCATTGTAAATTGTGAAACTACAAGTAAAAAAAGAACCGAGTAAGTATAATTTATGTGGAATTTTGAAATGCAAATGAAATTCTAAGTTGAAAATCAAATATTTGTACAAAGAAATAATATATGTAAAATCGAATTTCATTGTTTGATACCTAAGATTTCAAAGGCTCAAATACCCAATTGTTAAGTATTTATTATAATGTCCTTTAGAAATTCACAACCTAAATGACAAATTTTTGTAAAACATATTTGTCATATTATTTTATATATCATCATAAGCTATTATTGCGAAAATGAGCGAATACTTCCAATTATCATGAAGAATTTTGGTCAACGAAAACTTATAATCGGGGACCGATAAATGGGATAAAAGAGAGAGTTCTAAGGCCCATGAAAAGGGGCCTTGAACATAACAATAGCTCACCTTGCTCCCCCTTATAGCGATCATGGATGCATCATTGATGTAATGCATGATACTATTTGTCAAACTTTATTTTGCAAATTAATATGATATTTTTGAATATGGTATTTGTTGCAATTAAAACGATACGAATGAAGTATTAACATAGACGCCCAATTATGATGATATGTAAAATATAAATGAAAATTAGGCCACATTCATCTTTTTTCACTTTTTACTTACAATTTTATCTTGTGGGGTTCACATTTTATTCCATTTATTGTGGGTGAAGTGTGATTGTCCTCTTTATCCCTCCCATGTTATTTATTTATACTTCCCCATAAATATCATGCTTTACTTCACATATAACTTCATATAATAATCAAGATATTTATTTGTTTAGTAGCTCATTATATACTAGAAACGTGCTAAAAATATGATTGAATTAGCGGGCATTGTACCATACTCATAAAATAATGATACGATCAGTTACATAATTAATATTCTCCAAATCATTAAATACAAATTCACAGTACATGACATGAATTRTATTGCAGCTACAGAGCTACTCCGTATAATATATACTTGTATTTTGCAAGCYATATARGTCCATGCATAGGTACTGAATCATCATGGTAATAAAATTTTGAATAATGTTACACTTTTAGGCTCACATTTATTGTGTTCACTAAAAAGAAAGAATATTTATTCAAACAATCAAAATTGACCGCCAAATTACCTTTCTGTCCCCATCAAACCCCCTACCAAACTCTTTGAAAAAAGGGGCAACTACATAAATTCACAATCAAAACGTCGGTACTACGATTCTCAATTATTACTTACATTTGTCCATTTTTATATGTACCTTTGTTATTCAATTTATTATTCATCATTTTAAACAATAGACACACAAAACGCTAACGAATGCTCTGTAATATAGATAGATAGAGTTAAAATCTTAAATTAGAATAAAGATTACTTTATTGATTGACGTATAATTTAGAAATATAATAAAAAAAATGTTGAATGTTATTTAATACTCCGTATACAAGAATAGTCGTTAGCAAGATGATTTAAATAAAATAATGGAACTTAGCAAAACCTCATTTTCAAGCGCACTTTTATACCAGTATGTCAAACGACGCCTCCAATTTGACGCTCTTCCCACGCTTTGGCGACTATCTATTGCTATGCTAACAAATAAACAATCATACGAATATCTCATGTCTTTGATCCCTCGTTGATTTTATTTATTTTTAAAATTKTGTTTGGACGTTGAATGCGTAATATTATAACAGGAAAACAACACTTAAAAGATTGATTTAACTACTGTAATACACAAGTCTACTTAGCTTATTTTTTATACAGTAGCTATTATTGGACTGATTAGAAGACATCCATTAAAATATTGTCCTTTTTGTCTTTAAAATACAATTTTATTATGAYCCATGAGGTGGCTATTGGCTAAACAAGTTGCACTTCTACTTCGTATTATTTTTGTTTTCTCATCAAATAATTTAGCTGAGGTAAATAGAATTTTAATACATGGGTCTTCAAATTAATTTAAAATATTTCGACCACTACTTATTATTCATTATTTATTCATAATATTTGTTGCTTAACGGTTAAATTTAGAAGATTTTATCATACAAAGTAATAAGATTGAGATGATGATGTTATGGGTTAAGCCCATTTGTGCAATATTTACATTGTTTTGGATATTATTTTTGGGCCTTTTATTTGTGAACCATTAAGTTCTATTTTTGGGTCCTTTTTCTTTTGAGTCTTTTGGCTTCTAAGGGAAGCTTTTGGGGCTATTACTTGGCTGTAAGGAGGTAGAAAATACAACAGTAATATCAGAACACAAAAAACACACAAAATAGAGAGATAAGCTAGGTTTTGGAATTCACGGATTTTTCAGCGTCAGCTTATTCAAAGCTTCAATTAAAGGTGCTACCGTGGTCCGATTTGCGGGGAATTTTTGCGAGCTTTTTCTTGACATCAAGAGCTTCGTTTTGACTAGTTTTAATAGCCGTTTGGAGCTCCGGTTTGGTCGAAATTGCTACCGAAACAGACCTGCATTTTTTGGTGATTTCTACACCTTTTGTTCTCTAATTCATCTCTTATTGTTCTTKGTTGTTGTTGGTGGGTGTATGAGCCTTTGTGTACTGCTTTGAGGTTCTTTTTCCCTTAATTTATCAATAAGAGAAGTTAGGGTGGACTCCTCAAGAGGTCCCGTGGTTTTTATCCTTCACATCGAAGGGGTTTTCCACGTATAACTTGCGTGTGTTGTTTGTGATTACTTCCGCTTGTTTAATTGCTCAATTGATACTGTTTTCTTCTTGTTTTRGTATCTATTTACTGCTATTTTTATTTGGTTATTCGTTGTGTGATAATTTGGGTTGTTTGGTTGAGTAATTGGTTGATTGTCTTTATTGAGTGACATAGTGGGTGTCGTAGTGAACTCTTTCGATCCATACAACTTGGTATCAGAGCCGGATCATATTTTGTCACATTATGGAGTCGACTAGTGGTAGCTCGATGGTTAAATTGACATCAACTAATTATTCTATTTGAAGACCTATTATGGAAGACTTGTTGTTTKKCAAGGACTTGTATGACCCAATAGAAACTGTCACCAATTCTGATGGGAGTGTTACTAAACCATCTAAACCAGATAAAATGGATGAGAAAGATTGGGTAAAGTTGAAAAGAAAGACTTTGGGGACTATAAGCCAGTGGGTTGATATTAGCATATTCAATCATATGTCACAAGAGTCCGACCCTTATGATTTATGGAAGAAGTTGGAAGGTTTGTATGAGAGGAAGACCGCTTATAATAAAGCTTCTTTGATTAAAAGACTTGATAATTTGAAATTGAAAGGTGGAAAGTCTGTTTCTGAGCATCTTAGTGACTTCCAGGATATTATTAACAAGTTGACTACGATGAAAGTTGTTCTTSATGATGAGTTGCAGGCTTTGTTCTTGTTGAGTTCTTTGYCAGATAGTTGGGAGACCTTGGTTGTGACTATTAGTAACTCTGCTCCAGATGGTGTGTTGTCTTTGGATGTGATCAAAGATAGCATGTTTAATGAAGAGATCAGAAGAAAGGAGATGGGAGTTGACAACTCACAAGCTCTTGTTGTTGAGAATAGAGGAAGAGGCAAGAGTAGGGGTCCCAAAGGTCGTGATAACTCAAGGAGCAGGTCCAAATCCAGTGATGGGAGAAATGTGATTACATSTAACTACTGTAAGAAGCTTAGTCATATCAAGAAGTATTGTTTCCGGTTGGAAAGGGAACAAAGAAAGAAGAATGATAATTCTCAAAAAGAGGGAGATGACAAAAACACTGCAGCAGCGGTTTCTAAGAGTGATGATGAGGTCACTTTGATATGTGCAACTAGTGAGTGTCTTCATGTTGATAGTTCAGACGCCGAGTGGCTAGTAGATACATGTGCTTCATACCATTGTGTTCCTAAAAGGGAGTACTTCATGAACTACCAAGCTAGTGATTTTGGTAGATAGTGTCAAGATGGGTAACTAGAGCTCAGCAAGCATTGTTGGGTTAGGTGATATTCGTGTGAAGACTAGTGTTGGGTGCATACTTACATTGAAGAATGTGCGCCATATTCCTGATCTACGCCTCAATCTTTTGTCTACAAATGTCCTTGATCAAGATGGCTTTCGACATACCTTTGGAGATGGCAAGTGGATGTTGTCCAAGGGTTTCATGACAGTTGCAYGTGGTGAGTTGTGTTGCTCTTTATACAAGACATATTTGAGTGTATGTTCTGGTTAGCTCAATGCAGTGGAAGAGAAGAATTCTCCTAATTTGTGGCATAAAAGATTGGGACACGTGAGTGACAAAGGCATCAAATGTCTAGCAGGTAAAACACTCATTCCTKTTGATACTACAATTTCACTTGACCCATGTGATCATTGTTTAGCAGGCACGCAACATAGAGCTTCTTTTTCTAGGAAGTCTACTAGGAGGCAAGCCAAGTTGGATCTTGTGCACTCCGATGTTTGTGGTCCCATTGAAGTAGAGTCTCTTGGTGGCAATAGATACTTTGTCACTTTCATTGATGATGCTACAAGAAAGACATGGGTTTACATGTTGAAGAATAAAAGTCAAGTGTTGGAAACATTCAAGAAATTTCATGCCATGGTAGAACGGGAAACCGAAAGGARGTTAAAGTGCCTTCGATCTGACAATGGTGGTGAGTACACTTCTGATGAGTTCAAACTTTATTGCTCATATTTTGGCATTCGACATGTGAAGACATTTCCTGGCACTCCACAACATAATGGTGTTGCAGAGAGGATGAACAGAACCATTATTGAAAAGGTGAGAAGCATGTTGAAGATGTCAGATCATCCTAAGTCATTTTGGGCAAAGGCAGTTCAAATTGCAGTTTACTTGATCAATCGATCTCCATCTATTCCTTTGGGCCTTGATATTTCCGAGAGAGCATGGAAGGGAAGTGATCCCACATATTCACATCTTAGAGTCTTTGGATGCAAGGCATACACGCATGTTCCGAAAGAGCAGAGGTCAAAGCTTGATTCTAAGACTACTYCATGTGTGTTTGTTGGCTATGGTGATGAAGAGTATGGCTTTAGGCTTTATGATCCARAGAAGAAGAAGGTTGTGAGAAGCAGAGATGTGGTATTCTTTGAGCACGAGATTGGTGCA
Organism: Bassia scoparia; assembly: GCA_008642245.1. NCBI lineage: Eukaryota > Viridiplantae > Streptophyta > Magnoliopsida > Caryophyllales > Amaranthaceae > Bassia > Bassia scoparia. The sequence continues at coordinate 17,308 of SNQN01005409.1, read as the reverse complement.
GAACTTCTGGGTACTAGGTATTCTACTACTTCAGATTTGGTTGTTGATACTAATGATGTTTCTCGTGTTCCTTCTTCTACTCCTATTGATCAGGTTCCTATTGAGAACAGTGAAACAACACTTGATGGTGTTGAGGAGGTACATCCAGATGATGATGGTGATGTACCACAGTTTGATGATGCTCCTGATGATGCTCAACCGCATGAAGAAGAGGTTCTTGAGCAGGGGGAGCAACCTACCCCARCAGTAGAAGATGTACAGGTTCRAAGTTCTTCAAAATATCCCAGCTCAGAGTACATCCTAGCCACTAATGAGGGGGAGCCCGAGAGTTTCCAAGAAGTGTTGTCTAGTGAAGACAAGGATCTTTGGATCGAGGCTATGAAAGAGGAGATGGATTCTTTGTTGAAGAAACAAACATATGAGTTGGTGAAGCTTCCTACAGGCAAGAAAGTCTTGAAGAACAGATGGGTTTTCAAGAACAAAAAAGATGGTGAGAAGATTGTGAAGAGGAGTATCAAGACTTAGTTAAATGATCTTAATGCTAAAATATTTCCAAACTTGTTTGCATTTCCCGTGAGCTCATTGAAGTGGTAAGCACAAAACGCAAAGGAGTAACTCGAAAGAGTAGCCAAGCAGGAAGGATATCAAAACAAACATAGACCAGTAGGGACTTGGTTGGCCTATAATTAGAAGAAGGGCGATAAAGATGGTCCATTGGTGAAGGTCTCCTCTCAACTTAAGATTTGCAAATTTTGTTCAGTAATCAACTCTCAACATCTTTCAAGATCATTTGCTATTCCATCGTCTGGAACCCTGAAGCTGAACGTAGGTATACTTCCTACAGAGATTGTTTTAAAATGAAGGCTAGACAAGGATGATGAACAAAGAGAAGATCAGAAAAGAGAAGTAAACAGTGGAAAATCGAGTAGCAGTTGAGGCGAAAAAAGGAAGTGGGGAATCAGATGAAATTTAGAGCGAGAAAAGAATTAAAATGTCAAAAATATGAGACACGTTAATGGTGAATGGAAGAAGTTATTGCGTTAATGATAAGTATGGGAGTAGTGGAAGAAGTGTGGGGGGGTTTTGAAATTCAAGAGTAATGGGGTGTAAGATGACGAAATTGCCCTCATTAATTGACAATTGAAGACCAAATTCGGGCCAATGTTATACGCAGATTTCATCACATCAAAGTAGCAAAGGCCAAATGTTATGAGCAGGACGACATTCAAGAGTAGCAAAAGACCAAATTAAATCAGCATGCGCAATAGCATCCAATGGTTGAGAATTCCTGCAGCTTCACACGGACCTAACAAGGAGTGGCGATAGCAACAAGCCTTGGTTAAGGGATTGAAGTACGTGAGTAGAGTGAAGTAGCAGATGGTAGATGAATGTATTCATTCAGTCTCTTAATTCTCCATACGCAGCATAGAAGTACTGAATTTGTAGTCATCCAACTAAAAGCCAATTCAAGGCTAAAGTCATCATAGTTGGATTTTTGGTAACTTACAATTGACTAAACCGCGGTTTTCTTCTCGATTTAGTTATTCATCACAGTGGCGATTTTAACAGCAACGAGAAAAATGGAGTAACAGTATTGGTAGCAATTCAGCAGATCCAGTAACATGATAGCAGACTTAGCCATACAGCTGAGGGACGCCTACAATACAGTTATTATAAGCAATATACTGGCCGACAACACACAGTATCGAACAACGGTTTATTCAATGATAGAGATATTAGATTAACTCTGTCACTCGCGTATTCATGACCTATTGCGAATCAAGGTATGGCGTGATTTGCGGAATACAGTACTTCACTCCTACTTGTACTGTATTTTTTTTCTTCTATCTCTATTATATAAGGGAAGGAGGAGGAAGACGGTGTGCTTCTTAAAATAGACTATTTATCTTAATGAGATTATTAAAAATTAAATTGATGTGGCTTAATTTCTTTTTATTGAATATTGTTGAAATTATGAAAATTGAAGTATTATGTTATTAATTAATTAGTAAAATCATTAACAATGAATATTATTTCAAATTGTATAAAACATTAATGGTTTTATTTTGAATTTCAATCTTTGAGATAAATTAATTACAAAATATTACAATTCAGTAAATTATATGCTAATAGATATAAACATTTTCTTATGATACTTCGTATAAATTTTCATAATACAAGCAACGCAATGCTTGCACATAAAACTAGTAATAATATAAACCAAGTACGAGGTTAGATAATTCTGTATATGCATGCTCTGGTAAAAAAAAAAAGTATATGCATGCTTTTCTGATACTAGCAATCTAACAAGAGTCATGGTCTAGACATTGAATTAGTATTTTATATAATCCGTATCCTCTCCTTGTGACGTCAATTCATAAGGTTCTTTAGTTGGGATTCTTTTTAAACTTCCTTTCAGTTTAATTCACTTTATTTAAGGAAATTTGCGAATACCTCCACACTTATAGCCTTTTTTCGAATTACCTCCCATTTTATTCAAAATTAAATAACCCACATTTGTCAACGTTAATGATATAGCCATTTATTATCTCCGTTAATTCTAACTGAGCTTCTTGAATTTACCTTTAACCCTCAGTAACCCCAAGTTTAACTGTGTTGAACTTTGTCATTCACTTTATTTCCCTTTCACTTCTCTCTCATCGTCATCTTCTCCTCTTTGCAAGCTTTCATTTGTGTGTCTATCTTCTCTCATGGCTTCAATTACTGACAAGTAAAGCATTATGAGGTTACGTGAGTTGATGCTCGGTTTTCTTCAATTACAAAATCAGCAGAACGAGAAAGTTCGATTTTGTGTGGTTGTGCTTCGGTTTTCTTTCAAGTTGCCTGCCAAATCTCAATTTTGTCCACGAAAAAAAAAGTCGAGGCAATACCACAACACAACTTAACTTACAACGATCCTCCTTCAATGGAAGAACCCTAATTAGAAATTTGTAATTGAAGAAAAAAACTAATAAATATACTAACAATGAAAAATTAAATTGCAATTCATACTGAAAATTTAAGCTCTGAATTTCAATTATGGATGTTGTTGTTGGCTGAATTGGATGTTGCCATGATGTGAATTGAAGGAATGGCAAAAGAGCGTCGGAGTTGAGAGAGAGGAAGAGTCCATTGGTGAATTGAAAGGGGATTAAAATGAAAAAGGATTTTTCTCAGGTACCCTGAGGTTTTGCTTAATTCCTCAGGTACGAGTTTTTAGAAATGCTCAAGGTACCTTACTTTAAGAAATAGCTCATATGCCCTTATGACCCAAAACCGTTAAACCCTAACACGTGTCTAATTTCCAATATATTCTTTCTCCTCCATTAATAACTCATCTTCAACCTCCATTATCTGATATCCTTTCTTCCTCTTCCATTCCTTCACTGTCTACATTGAAAAAATTTCTAAGCCCATTCTCTATCTCCATTGTTACTTCACGATGTCATTTGTGGAAACAAGTTCACATAACCAAATATGATTGCCGAATAAATCCAGATAGATAATCAGTAAATTGGCAAGACGCACCCACGACACTAACACCCGTCCTCTGTACTTGCTTCTCGTACCACGAACCTCCTCGGCAGCGCTTGGCTTCTCGCACCACGAGGAGCCTCCTCGAGCCCTGCAAATCCTCTCCCTCTATTGCAGCTTGCGCTGAGGCGACATGGTTATATTACCTGTCACCACATCGTACCTCCTCGAGCCCTGCTAGCTTCGACAAAAAATAGGGTTTCGAACTCTCCTCTATTCTGCTCTACGCGGGCCACTACTGCACCGCGCACACTCCTCATGCTCGCAACCACCAATCGATCCCAAATCGAAACACCGCCAATTCGACCCAAATGAAACCCCACCCAATTTGTTAGTTGTTAAACTATAATGTTTAAATATGCTTGGATTTTCTGGTTTTTCTTTTTTTTCAATTTTTTGAAGATGGTGAAGGTTGCTGCATTGTGGTGGTGGTGGTGGTGTTGTTGCCGCTTCTGTTGAAGATGGTGAAGGTTGAGTTTTGAGTGATGAAAGGGGTTTAGAATTTTCTGTTTCTTTTTTTTTCATGTTTTTTTTGACTTGTCGAATTTTTGGGAGTGTCGTGGATGTAGAGAATCTGTAACACGCTCATGTTATGTGTGTTGAGTTTTGGTATTTTAGTTTTTTTTAAGGATTAAGGGTTAGAATTTATGATTAGTGCTTGTAGCGATATTGGTTAATTGGGATATGCATAACTGTGTTAACTTATTTAACGGTTTTTGGGTCATTAAGGGCATATGAGCTATTTTTTTAAAGGGATAGGGACTGAGGCTTTCTAAAAACTCGGGGGTACCTGAGGAATTAAGCAAAACCCGAGGGGACTGAGGAAAAATCAATAGAAGAAGGGTGGGGCCTCCTTTAATAGGCATCTCTTGTTAAGAATTAAGCGAAGATAAGTGAAATGAGGCTAATATCATTAACATTGGACAAAAGTGTGGAGGTTTTAATTTCGACAAAATGGGGGGGTATTGAAAAAGGCTATAAGTGTGGGGGTTTTCGACAATTTTCTTATTTAATGATTTTGATAACTAATCTATTTTTCTATAATGATTATAATAAAGATGATTTAATAAAATATTAATTATTATTTCTAAGTTAACTTTCAGCTTAATATGATTAATCTCAACTTATGCACTAATACAAAAATAGTATTTTTCAACACCTTTTTAGCATTTTCAACCATAAAGTGTTGAGAAATAATGTTCAACACAAAGCATAGGTGTCGAAAATTGGTTGTGATAATTTGAACACTAGGGGCACTTTTTTTTTGTTTGTAATCCTCAAACACTTTTATATAAAGTGTTGAGATATTGCGGCAAGCTATTTTTGTTGGAAATATCAACACTTTTTTATAAAGTGTTGGACTTTACACATTTTTTGACACAAAAAAGTGTTGAGATTTTTCAACACATTTGGAGGCACAAATTAGTTGATTTTACACAAAAAAGTGTGAAATTTTCAACACATTTTTGGACTCCGAAAAGTGTTGAGATTTTAACAATTTAGGACACAAAAAGTGTTTAGATTTTTCAACCAATTAGACTCCAAAAGTGAGTGAAATGTACTTTTTTTTTACTTGTCGATACATATGTCGAGTATTACCATTACATTCTCGACGTTTGCAAGCATCACTAGTCGATTGTTTTCTTATAGCTTAATAGTACTACTATAAAACAACAGGATACATAATACAAACAAGATCACAGACAATGTATATAAATGCTAATTCTATAATCATATATGTTATAATAAATATATTATCAATAGTCGCGTTATTAACAAGGTGAGATATTACAATCATGCTTAGAATAAAATTGGTCATAGGTAGATAGTTTCAAAAAGTCTCAACTACGAAAAATAAATAACAGCCATCACTCTGAGATTGCGCTAAACTGCTATGAATTTGTACTCCAAACCATCTGACGATTTTGTGGAGATCTCAGCTTAAATCCCATCATACAAGCATCAATTGTTCCTTGTGAAAAATAATATAAGTAGTCAAAATATGAAAATGGAATTATATTATATAATCAATCTCAAATTATAGACTTTCAAGATCATATATATCCTATGATATGCTGGCACAAATTAATAAAAGCTTTTATTTTAAACACAAGATTTAAAAAGTTGTGTTTATTCTAAAGCTAAAACTGTAGCCACTTCCTATTCTTGCTAAACTCAAGCACGATTGATGTCAAGATCAAAGATATGGCGTGAGAATCTGATCTCGTTACTAGGGGTGAAAGTTGGTTTTTCGGCTTTGGATTATGAAA
>SNQN01005408.1:0-13014 GCA_008642245.1 Bassia scoparia | reverse complement strand
GAGGAGTTGAGATCGTGTGTTCGTGGACTTGGCAGTCATGTTCCACTAAGCACTACTCCTACAAAATAGGATGTAGTGTGATAGTGCGTTTACTGCTTGACTTCCACGCTTACACTCTCACTCTATAAATATTCTCACTTAGTAAATTATAACACACACTTGAGAAAAGAATTAATCATACCTTTTTGCTTCATACCAGTGCCAAGTTATTAAGTCTTATTGAGTTGTAAGTYCTTTGATCTGTTGATTGAAGCGAGGGGTTGTGAGTGTTTCATAGCCGAGGGATTTCAGTTGAAATTGAGAGTTATAGAGTGTGACTAACAGAGGGTTTGGTTACGAGGGTTCAAGAAGTTCAATTCATTGTTGAACTGAGAACGAAGGTCTTAGATTGTATTAGGTGTTGTATCCTACTATAATGAAAGACGAAGTCCTGTGTTGTATAAGGCCACAYTTTTTCCTCTCTTGGCGTTTGTCTTGAGAGTTTCTGTGTTAGAAAAATTKTATAGCCTRAAGTTTCTTTTGGTTAAGTTTCTTTTATATTCCGCAAAAAGTAGCTTAAGTTCCTRAATACAAGGTTCCTCAATACAATTCACCCCCTCTTGTATTGTTCAGTCGATCCAAAAAATTACGCCCATGCCCCTTGCTCCTCAAGTTTCCTTTGCCTATAAATAAAGCACCCACGTCTTCATTTCCCACATACACACTTCATACGGCAAAGCTRTGGCCGATTTCTCCCTCTCTCTCTTTCCAAAACACTCTTAAAACTCTCTCTTTCTTTGTATACAAATTCACAAATTGCTTTGCATTTCTCAAACACATCAAACACAATTTCAAAAGTTCTTTCAGGTTTCTTTAGGGTTCTTAAGGGTTGCTCAAGGTTCTTAAGGGTTTTCAAAGGGTCCGAAGCATTTTTCTCGATCGAAAGTGTCGTGTTGCAAGGTTAGTTCGAAGCCAATGTCTCAATTTCTTTACACCCTTCTGCATGCTTGTTAYAAATTCAACTGTCTATGAAATTAGCATGTAATATTGATTAAAAACTATTCGACATGAATTAAAATCAATCTTAAGCAKACTTTTCATTCTTTGTCGAATGCTTGRATGCTTGCAATCACACCATTATTATGTCTTAAACAAGACCGACAATCTACATGTTTTCACGCCTAATAAGACTAATTCTTGGAAAATTTGGCTTTTAGGAACCTTGAATGTGGATCTAAACAACACATGTCTCAACAAAAAATTAGTCCTTTAATGAAACTATTTCTGTTAAACAACCCATATAGTAATTTGCATGCTTAGGGTATAAAATTGAAATATCTTTACTGTTGTCTTTTTGACAATGGACTCGCAATGACCGAGTGGAGGCCGCTAGATGCGGGGGAGCGTTGTGCACTACTTCACCTTTACCCTTGTCCCCTAATCAATGATCTTTAGCGCACGACTATACTATGAAGTCCTTTGCCTTGCTTTATGAAATTATAGGCAAGGCTTAAACCGGGTTCCACAGCTTCCCAAAAGAAGTGCGGTGACGACTTCTGCTACTCGTTTCGAGTATAATCCACACAACTTCAAGCATACTCACAATATGCAAAAGTAAGAATTCAATTCTAGCAAAACCAAAGAATTCAATTCTAGCAAAACCAAAGTCATTGCCTAATTATAACCCTTGAGGCAGAGGGACCGGACCCGGTTCGGCCCACTAACGCCCCGGCACCCGTAAAACTATTAAATCTGGCGATGTATTCTTTCATAGGCTTTCCCTTTTCCTATTCTATCTTAGTAAAGTCTCCTATGGAGACTCCAGCTTATACTCTTGTGAAATGGCTAAGGAATTACCCGTGCAAGTCTTGCCAAGTGTGTATAGAGTTTGTAGGAAGATGGGTAAACCAAGAGAACGCAGTTCCAGTAAGAGAGCTAGAAAATAATCTCAACCCGAGTTACTCATTGTTTGTTGCTTCCCTGCATTTTTAGTTAAACCTAACCAGGTGTTCCTCTGTAGACACTAATACATTGCCAGAGAAAACAGGAGAAAACTTTGGCACTTTGAATCCTCTAGAAAAAAGATGCATCCTATCAATCCATTCAGGATAAGGATTGCAAGTCCCTCTCCTTGGATAACTAGCATTATGACTCGTAGCCCTTTGGATCATCTCTTTCGCTTGTCTTAGGAAAGGTTCATTGGGATCATGTCCTACTAGCGTCTGGATGTTCTGAGCCTAAGCATTCAGATACTGATTATCAGGGTAATATGCAGGATGAGGCATCTCCCCTTACGAATTTTGGCTACATCTAACCCTAGTTTGGAAACCACTAGTGTTATCGGAATTTTGTGTCCCCATTGCCTAGAATCCACAATAAACATTACTTGGTCCCTATGACCCTTGCCCCTAACAATTGCTTTGGGGTGAATACATTTGGTTGGAGTAAGCTTGATGATGATAACCCAAGTTAAGGAATATAAGTGTGTTGTGGTTCATGAGTAATATGATACGGGTTCTGGGCTGTACATCCACCATTGGCCGTTTGAAAACCACCCACCATGTTAGATATTCCCTCATTACCATGACTGTTGGCCCCTGCACTAAAGTTTGTTCCTATGGGTGAAACGGTTCCCATTGACGAAGTCAAAGGGATTAAGTTTGGAGGTAGAGGAAAAGAAGAATGTACATGATCATTATAGTTATAGCTTGATTCATAACCTGACCTTGGGCCAGCTTCCCTCCTCTGACTCTTACCCCCCTTCATTGGCATCTTAGAGAGGGATACTCCTCGATACTGTCTAAAGGGTCTGAGGGACATAAGATTTCTTGTTTGTTCTAGGATAACCTAGAGGAGGTAACTCCGTTGGTTGTTGACATTTATTCCTAAACCATAGGAGATTAACACACTCATTAACCTCTCCTTGAGTTGATTATGCTTCTCTACCTACGGTTCCAACCGAGCAACCACCTCAGTTGCTACAATCTTAGACAACTCCACGTTAGTAGCATTTAACTTGTCATTAATATCCAGTATAATCCTATCCACATGTTTGGTAACAACCTGCTAGGAATGAAAACCAAATTTTTGCAACTCAGCGGTTATCATTCTCGCAGTTTCATGTACCATACCACGATTGAGATTATTGAACTGTTCCCATGATTTTCTTTTAAATCCTCCAGCAAGCTTTCAACAATATCCATATATTATTTATATATTGAATTGAGTAAGCTTATGGTAACTAGCCTTTGTATTTGAGACTCAGTTTGCTCAAAGAGGAAGAAGACATTCAGCAGATTGATGTTGTGGAACAATTTCTAAATCACCAAGATCCTCAAGTGAATTCTCATGATTTATCAGATGAATAACCATCTTATTGATTTACACTCTTAAGAGTATATCTCTTAGGGACCATGGTTGAGAAGTAACTTATGTAGTACACGTTCTCTCCCACTATGGTTGACAAAAAACTTGTTAAGGTGATTTTACAATACACTTACAAAACAACCGCCCCAATGTTATTTTTTTCGTTCGTTAGGGGTTGCCCCTCTGTTATTAATTATAAAGATAACCTCGCTAACATAAATGGCTCCTAAGATCGTAAACGAAGGACAAAGAATGTAAAACAAAGGAAATTGAGCCTAGTGTAGAATAAAATGAAGTTTAGGAAAAATAAGATTAAAAAGCTATAAAGGTCTTCCATTATAATAGTAACGATAGAATCATACGACAACTGCATTATACAAGGAAGGATGATTACCTCCATGTTCATACAATTGGGATATTAGAGTAACAAACTACTGATCTATTAGGATGAACTATGTTATGCTAATGCTAAACTACGCTATGCTACGCTAAACTAAAGTTGGCTATTAAGCCAAGTGCGACTAAGGAAAGTAGTAAAATGCGAAGAAAAAATAGATTATTTGATGTGTTGTATTTGATGATCTTTTCCTTTGATCCGGCTCCGCCTATTTATAGGGTTGAGGTTATGGTAGTTCCTCCTTAGAGGCGGTTACTTGGCGCTTTTAACTTTTGAATCATCCTCTTTTCCCTTCAAACTTCCATTTAAATGCGTAGTGGGTCTTTCTTATTTGGTTCATGCTTAATGAGCCATCTCCAGATTATATTTTTCCTATCTCCTGTATATCTCTCTCTAGCGCTTATGTTCTATCACTAGACTGAAATCTCTACAAGATATTGTAATTCAGTCAACATTGGTCAACAAAGTCAACCAAATAATTTTAGTCATTAACATTGACTTACTTGGGTCACTATACATGCTCTAATGCTCCTACTTATCAAGATATTGATCATTTTATAGATGCTAATTTTTTTTTGTCATCTAATAGGTTAGGTCGAAGACTGTCCTAGTCATATTAACCTGTTTACTATTCTATATATACAGCCAAGATATAGATACTCAAGTACACCCAAGAATTATTTTTATGTTTTAATCTAACACATGTATGCTAAATCTTATAGATAACATGCCCATAAAAATTTCAATATTAAAAGTTTGAGGATACACACTAGACTAGAGCACTGATTTTTGCACTCCATTTTAGCGACCGTTTTGGCGGTCGCTAAATTTTTTGCGATCGCCAAAGCGATCACTAAAATGGAGTGCGAATTTATACTTTGTAGTACGGAAATCACTGCTCACTAGAAAAGTGTACAATATAAGAGATTATTGTAAAAAAGGTCATATATTACACGGTCACCAAGCATAATTTCCCTTATTATTTTAGCGCAGAATTGGCCTCAACAACATCAATTTGGATCGAGGTGCATGAAGCAACACCAATTTAATCGGGTGCACGAGGAGCCCAAAGTGATAGAATATGCCTTTGGATTTTTGGCCAAAAAAATTATATTCCCCCATTTTTAATGGTTTTTGATTTCCTATTAATACGTAAAAATGTAGAAAAGAGAGAAAAATGAAAAGAAAATCGAAATCCATTAACAAAATGAAGAAAAATTCTTTTTGGCTAGATTCCGATAGACTATTCTATCACTAACCTGATTTATGCTATGTTGGTGATTAGGGCTGTCAATTTGGTTATGAAGCTGATTGTTGAACTAAAATAACTAAATATTTAACTGAATTAACTAAACTGAAATGAACTGTAACTGAATTTAACTGAATTGTATCAAACTGAAATTGAATTGAACTAATAAAATAAAACTGAAAACTGAACTGAACTGAACAAATTGAAATTGAAATTAACCGTTTGAAAACTGAAATTAACTGTTAACATAAAACTGAAACTGAAATCAACTGAACTAAGATTAACTGAAACTGAGACTAACTGAACTGAGAGTAACTGACACCGAACTTAATTAAAGTGTAAGCAAACTGCAATCAACAGAACCAAAATAAACCGAACCCGAACTTAACCGAAATGCAATCAACTGAACTGAAATAAACTTATTCGAAATAAACTGAAACTAAAATTAATTGAAACGAAACTGAAATAAACTGAAATTGAAATTAAATTGAAATAAACTAGATAATTAAATAAACAAACTATTTGAATCTTAATAAATTAATTTCAACGATTAATTATCTTCTATGTACTGTACAAATTAATTTGTAAAAGTTATGGATCAATGGACTACTTTGATGACATGACATTAGCTTTCCCTCCAATGTTAAAAGCATTTTCCCTCCAACTTTCTAAAGGTATTTGCATAACTAGGCATGGATTGATGACATGGCATTAGTTTTTGCCATTGATTAGTTAGGCATGGATTGGTGACATGACATTAGTTTTTGCCATTGATTAGTTAGTCTTGGATCATTGACATGCATTGTATGTTACCTTATTTTTGTGGATAGTAATTATATTAGAAATACTAGATTTTTATGTTATTATTGTATTATTGAGTGATATTTATTTAGTTTTAAAAGTTCAATGTATTCCATAGTTTAATCTGTTTCTAATTTATTATTATTGTGTGCATTTACTACTTAAAAAAATAGAGAATAATTTATGTATTGCATTTATTGCATTTATTGATTTGGTTTCATGAACAATTAACCTGTTATGATCAAATATATAAATTAAATTAGATATAGTTGATTAGTGTTCTTAAACCTCGTTTAAAATCAAATATATTAACGTAGATAGTTTAAAAGGTTAGCTAGCTATGATTGATAACTAAGATAGAGTTGGTTAATTGAACTAGTTTATATAATGTTATTGGTATTTATATAATTCTATATTGAAATCAAAAGCGTACAAAATTACACCCAAAAAAGATAATCTTTGAAATATTTCATGAGTTTATTTATGAAATTGAAATAATTCGATTATTATGAACGACCTATCAAGTTGAAATAATTAGACTCGGGAATAAAGAGAGACTTCAGTTATGGTTCGTATAAAAAATTTGACAAGGTTTGAATTATCATCTAACAATCTAATTTATAACTTTTGACATGGTTGGTATACTCTGCAGACAATGAATCACGTTTCAACTAAATTATTAATCTGAACTAACACCAAATTACTAACCAAAACTGAACTGAACTGAATCACAGCTCAACTGAATTGAGTAGAACCGATACCAACCAAAACTGAACTGAACTGAACTGAATTGGATTTTGCTTCAACCGAATTGAGCTGAATTGTTATCAACCAAAACTGAACTAAACGGAACTGAACTTTTATTATAACTGCATTGAACTGATTTGTACTAAACTAAACTGTTTCAATCCGCCCAAAACTGAACTGAACTGAACCGAACTTGGTCAAACTGAATTGAACTGAACTGCTACCAACTGAAACTGAACTGAATTGAATTGTATTGTCATCAAACTGAATTAAACTGAACTGAATTGAACTGAACTGTTTAGTTTCAACCTGATGTGGTTGCGTGAGATAGTTTATCAACAAACTATCGACAAACCCTAGTGAGGTTCTAATTATTTTATTGTGGACGATTTAATTGAATAACTAATAAAAATTGTTGGATAAAAACCTTGATAGCCTCAACTACAAGGGGTTTCACTCGGCCTCAACCTTATGAGAAGTGGACGCACCACAATAGCAACGCTACTTGATTAACTCAAAACACAAAACTTAATTTTATTAACTGATTCATCCCATATTTATAGTACAAAACAAATCTGAAAATAAACTACCTAGGATAGGATATTAAATCATATCCACGTAACAACTAAATATATCTATGAAATAACTAATTATATCCTAACAAACTAAAATATCTTAACTACTCTAACAAACTAGAATTATCCTAACAAACTAAAATATTTAAATCTAATATCAAGATAATATCCTAACTACCTAACAAACTCCTAATTCTATCAATCACGCGTAGCTTTTGGACTGACGTATCTCAATCTCGCCATTAATAGACGACTCAACAAAAATAAAATAAATTAATACTAAATAAATTATACTAATGCTATTGAATACGTATCAAACTCCCCCTCTTGAAAAAAACTTGTCCCAAGTTTTGTAGTAGCAAACCAGGCTATCATCCATATGCGACACTCCATAGTAGCGTGAAGTAGGATCGTAGGTTCACGAACTTGTACTCTGACAGCAATAGCAATGGACGAGTTGTAGCTTTGGAGTGACGGTATACAGATATAACTCAACAAACCTTCACCCTTGTTCTTTAAAAGTGCTTTCCATCTTTTAAAAATTCGAATTTGATAAGGGTCAAGTCGTAGATCCCCGTTTTGCGCTATGTCATGTTTTGTGGCGAAAGAAATGGAATATCGCTTTGTAGTAGAGTCTTCTATTTCGGTTTTGACAGTGGTAACGATGGTACCAATCGTTTCTTCCATGGTGCAATTTTTATGAACGATCGATTCTCCTAGTATAAGCTCATCGTGCGCATCAAAACTCAAAGATATATCACTTGTAGAATCAAAAGTTTCAACCTTATCCATATTCTGGGCACTTTCTTGATCAACACATGTAATATCTTGTATTTTTTCTCCATTATAAGATGATGGAACATTTTTTTCTATGCCTAACATGGGATTAAATTCATGAAGATGATAAAAGACTCGAGATCTATCCATGATTTTCAATTTTTCAACTTCTTCTTGTTCTTGATTCCTTCTATTTTCACACTTCTCAATTTCCAAAGCTTTATAACACATATAATCAAAATTATCGAAATCATAAAGATCAAGCTTTTGAGAGATATTCGTATGTAAACCCCTTTGAAAACAAGCCATCTTTTTTTGTTCATGTAGGACGTGGGCCGCGCCCTCGCGTATAGCGGGCGCGCGGCTTGGTACTACATCGAGGTGCTTTGCGTGGGCTTGAGCCACGGAACCCAAACGTGAGTGCGTTGGGGTAGTGTTGTCGAGTAAGGGGAGTCGCCACCATGCCTACAAAGGTTATTCACGGACGCCCGAAACGTTGGTGCCAAAACAATGGCCCCACGTCCAATCCAATAACCAGTCGTGGGTTCGGGGACATGGTACGAATCAGATCTGTAACCCAATTCGCCCGCATGTAGCGGCCTCTACTCGGTCTCATTGCAATTCCATTCATCACGGTTATTGAATGCACATACCTTACGTTTTTAGCACCTTAGAAGCGTACTAACCCTAAAGATTACTATGAAAGTGTGTTTCTATTATGCACAAGAGACTACCTAACCTAGAAATTGTGACCACTTTGCATTAATCAAGTTAAAACGGTGCCTAAAAACCGGTTGTCCATAGTTAATCTGATTTTAAAGTGAGTCACATAATTTCCGGTCTTTATTTAGCAAAATATATACAAATGATACAACAATGACAATGCGAAGTATATGAACTTCAAAATATATATACAAACCAATCTTACCCTAAATCTGCAAACAAAACAAAAGTTAGTTCGTAATAAAAAACGAGCGAAACGAATCTTCCGCCTTGAATCGCTATATAAAGACAAACAAAACAAATGTTAGTTCATATTAAAAAACGAGCGAAATGAATCTTCCGCCTTGAATCGCTATACAAGGATAAGAAATCGTTAGTATTGACAAGTGATAATAATAATGAAAATGAAATAAAAAAGAATGAAAACAATGAAGAACGTTAAAAACGTTAATGACAATCCTACATATTTACATGGAACATTAAATAGTGAGTTTCTACATGTTTGTTAATTAGATCGAAACTCGTAATAGTTATTAATTAGATTGAAAAAGGAGTATGTTTAATGGCGAGTAATCTCAGAAAGAAACCTTGTTATTGCTTGTTGAATCGAAACAAAATCGATGCTTTGAACTCAAGAACGAATGTGTTTAGAGTGTTTGAGAGAGTGAGAGAGAGAATACGCAAGTTAGGGACGGAGAGAGAGAGAATAGACGTGTGTATTCGGAATGAGCAAGGCAGGCACGTATTTATAGGCACGAGGGGAAAAATGAGGGAAAAAACCCTGCATATATACGCAGGTGACCTGCGTATATACGCAGGTGACCTGCGTATATACGCAGGTCTGCGTATATACGCAGGTCTGCGTATATACGCAGGCCTCTGCGTATATATTTTTTCCAAAACCTCGAAATATTTTGATTTCCTCCGATTTTATTTCGTGATTTGCCTTGATTCGACGCCCTAGACACCCTTGCTCTCCAAGCAAGGAGTTCTAGAGTGTTCTAGAAGGTTCCACGTATTTCGGAGTATTTTTTGTGTATTTTGTATTTTTTTTGTATTTTCTGCGTATAAAAACTTATAAAAATCATAGAAAAATGTAGAAAAATCAGAAAAATAATCTAAAATACTGGTGAGCTCACCAATATAAATTATTTTAAAAAATCCTAAAAATAGAAAAGAAAACCTAAAAATAGAAAATAATTAAAATAAATAAAAGAAAATGTTTTTGCCCCTTTTATTTGTCCTTTGCTCAATAGTTCCGAGTATGACCCACGTATTTTCAACTTTTGTGAGTTCAAAGCATCTTTTCTAAGTCGAAACAATCGCGAGACGCGGTATGTTTCATCACTGATTACTCTTTTGGGGAGACACTTTTTAGGTGTCTACAGAAGCCCCCACTTTGACTGAGTCTGAAGAGACGATAGTCTCGTAAGACGAAAGTCAAAGTATTCGATTCAGGACGGAGAGCAACTCAAGACGTTCTGCGACCTTGAGTTACCCTTTTCGCCGGTACCTGCAAAACAAAGGTTAGTTTTACCTGTTACCGCGCCCCATGCGGTGTTATGCCCTTGGAAGCGCCTGGATCCCCGGGTGGTTTTCTCGCTCCCTACGGCTGACCTTGGCTTTTCAGGAGAAAATGATGATGCAACTCTGTCGGAAATGGCTGATTCCTTCAGAGATCTTCCTACGGCTGACCTTGGCTTTTCAGGAAGAATAAGGTGATGAATACCTTCGGAAGCGCCTCGTTCCTCAGGTAGCTTTCCCTACGGCTGACCTTGGCTTTTCGGGAAAAGAAGTGATGTAGATGCCTTCCCTACGGCTGACCTTGGCTTTTCGGGAAGAAGTAATGTATGTTCCGTTGGAAGCGCCTCGTTCCTTCGGAAAGTTCCCCTACGGCTGACCTTGGCTTTTCGGGGAGAGTTGTGATGTATATGCCTTCCCTACGGCTGACCTTGGCTTTTCGGGAAGAAGTAATGTATGTTCCGTTGGAAGGGCCTCGTTCCTTCGGAAAGTTCCCCTACAACTGACCTTGGCTTTTCGGGGAGAATTGTGATGTAAAAGACTTCCCTACGGCTGACCTTGGCTTTTCGGGAAGAATGTTGCGTATAGCAACAATCGCGTATAGCGATGAATGCCGTATAGGCGTGAGGAAGTCATGTGTGTATGCGGAATTTCTGGTGCGGGAGACAATTCCAAAAGCCGAAGGGTGCGAGGAACCTCTTGAGCGGTAGAAAATTCCAAAACCCGAGAGATGCTGACGGAACTTCTGTAGCGGGAGAAATTTCCAAGACCCGAAAGATGTATTTGCTTGAGATTTCTGTAGCGGGAGAAACCATAAGACCCGAAAGATGGTTTTGCTGGATTTCTGTAGCGGGAGAAATCGTAGACCCAAAAGATGGTTTTGCTAGATTTCTGTAGCGGGAGAAATCGTAGACCCGAAAGATGGTTTTGCTGGATTTCTGTAGCGGGAGAAATCATAGACCCGAAGGATGCTTGTGGAATTTCTGGAGCCCCCAAGATGATGTGTGAAGTAGCCCCCAAGTTTTCTTTGTTGGCTTTGCAAATGACACTTGCTACGACCATTTGTGCTTGTACACTTTGAAATTTTGTTTCCAAAGCTTAGTCACGTGATGCTTCGCTTATGTATGTGAGTTTTCACTACACAAAAGCCTTAGAACTTTATTCTAGAGCCGTTTGTGTAATGTATGCTTATGGGCTAGCCTTCCGCAATGTCTTCCTCGAGTGCGGTAACCGGACTAACTTCGTGAACTCATGAGACGCTGTCGGAGCCGGAGGTGCACCAAGGACACTTAGGACTAACTTAGCCTTGAAACTACGGGTTGTATGATATGCAGCTTATGTATGCAACTTATGTATGAATGTATGAATGCATGTGTTTGCATACTATGAGACTTATGTATGAATGCATGTATGTGTTTGTATGTGTGTATGTATTTGTGTGTATGCATGTATGTATGTGTTTGTGTTTATGCATGTGACTCTAGTACGCATTGGAGGTACCGACTTCCTCCCGAAAAAAAAAACAAAAAAATGACAATCCTACGATGCGTTTGAGTCGCAGTGAAAGCACCATGCATTAGCCGAGTACAACAACTCGTCCCCCCGATCTTGCAAATACGGCTGAAAGTAGGCAAAAATTACCCCAAAATTGAGTGAAAACCATTCGAAGTTGCAAACGTGGCGTAGTATGGAGCGTATATACGCTACAGAGGAGCGTATATACGCTGCCCTCCTGCGTATATACGCTCCTAGGTAGCGTATATACGCTGTAGGTTATCACACTTTCCAAAAAATTTAAGGAAAGTCCAGCACAGTGCAAAGCTGCGTATATACGCTGCTATGGTGCGTATATACGCTCCAGTATTGCGTATATACGCTCAAGGCTTAGGGTTTTTGGCTCAGTTTTGCAGTGCATTATAAATGCAGACGGAGTTTTTGGGACTTATGCACCTCGAAAACCGTACTCTTGTCTGTTTTACTACAAACCTTAAACACTTTATTTCTCTAAGTCTCTTTAGGCATGGCTCGCAAGGTTGGTTTCGCTCTAGACTCATGGATACGTGATCTCTCCAACACGGTCAAAGGCGACATTCGTGACCATCATTGCAGCGTTTTTCTGATGTTCAGGTTCGTGAAAATTAATATTGCTTTTTTACTTGCTGCCATAAAATTTTGGAATCCTCGTACTCATTCCTTTTGCTTTAACAATAATGAAATTACACCATTGCCTGAAGAAATTAATGCCATTATTGGTTGGCCTATAGATCACCCTCCTTGCGCCCCTGACTTATCGGAGTTCTTTTATCAATTTTTTGAAAATTTCATGGGACTTGAGAAACGCAACGTTTCTGATATTGTTTTTAGCCACGAAGTCGATTTATTGAGATTAATTGACCACTTTAGAACAATGGGTAGAATTAGTGATGCTCATAGGAGAAGAGCCCTTATTTTTTGCCTATTTTGTCATTATCTCTTCCCTCAAAAGTCGGAAAATTTTGGTCTTGCCTCCGTTATCTCTGTTGTTGAACAATGCGAGGTTGGTCGTTCACCCTCCTTACTTTGTTGCGGGGAGATGTTGCTTGCATTGGACGACTTGGAAAGAGATCCTTACAATGCTCCTATAACTTGTTGCCCTCATATTTTGCAGGTATAATTACATTCTTTAATTTGTTAATTAAACTAGTGTTCATGTAAATATTTATTTTTCTTGACAGATATAGTTGATGGAACGCTTATCTTTGATTATGCCTCCTGAGAACATGGAATCGTATAACAATAAAAGCTACTGCACTCGCAAAAGGTCGTACTTGTCACGTTCTGAAGACAGTTGGGTACGATACTTTGCGAGTGGAGAAGCTGTGATCAGGTGGGTTGTTCCA